>BLKR01003438.1:0-122570 GCA_011170035.1 Teleogryllus occipitalis | reverse complement strand
GCGCCCCCCGCATCCATCGCGTGGGTCTGTCGGTTTTTCCGTCGTCTGTGGCGCGGGCAGGCGCGCCGCCCGCTGGGGCGGCCGATTTATAATTTCTCACAGGAGAGCAATTTGCGTCCAGGTGCGCCAGCTTCCAATTGTTAGTTTAGCTTACGCCCTTCAATTTCCGGAGCAGGCGAGCGCCCGCCCTCCTCCCCCGCCCGTCTCCCTCAGCTGGCCATCGGAGGCAATTTGGGCCTCGCCGCCGCCCGGTCGCCTTTGCCAGCGCCCCCGCCGCTGCCCCCCCCCCTCCGGCACTCTGCCACCACCCCATGCTGCTACGTCATCTTCATGCGACGTCTTTGCCCTACCACTTAGGGATGAACTCGAAAGCACTTCTTTCAGAATCCGCTGCAGTGAAAGAGTACGTAACTAGATACTTTAAACAAATTTGACTTTACTTCTAGTGCACCTTTCCTTTAAATAAACAGTGTACTTTTTAGTGATTTAAGACCATTTTTTTGTATTATTAATTTCACGAATGTATTTTGTTCTACCTCTCCCTTGCGCTTTTTTTTAAATTTCAATTTCTCTAAATATAGAGTGTTTATTTTCGCATCTATCTGTCTTCAGGACATTTATCATCCCCTCGCAACTTTGACTCACGACTACCGTGCCAAACAAAACATAACGTCGGTTGTTACCTTCTTTCCCACACAGTATTCTTTTTTTCTCTCAGCACTTCTCTTTACTTATCTTTTCCTCGCTCTTCATAATTCCTTCCGCAGCCAAAACGCTCTGAATTGCGGGACTCCCCGTGTCTCCTCCTCATCCATCAACAACATCGCTCCGCCCGCTGTCCTCCCGCTCCGCGTTGCTTTCCTCCGCTGCCTCATTCCCCGTCCCTTGCCCTGCCCTGCCCTGCCTCGCTCCCGCCTCTTTCGTTCCTCCTGCCCTGCTCCCGCTAAGCTCCTCCCTGTCCTGCCCAGCTCCTGCCTAGCCCTGCCCTGCCCTGCCAAGCTCCTTCCTTTCCCACTCCCAAGAAGGCCTGGGTTCTGTCCTGCCCCTTGCCCTGCCATTAAGTTCCTTCCTTGCCCCCTGCCTCCTGCCTCCTGTCCTGCCCTTGTCCTCTCTGCTCCTCCTTGCCTCTGGTAACTTGCTCATAAGCAGCTTTCCCTGCTGCCTCATTCCCTGCTTCCCTGCCCCAGCTCCTGCCTCCTGCTGATCCTCTGCCTACTTCGCCTCCAGCTTCCTTCCCTGGGCTCCCCTGCCCAGCCAAGCTCCTTCCTCCCCACCCCCGCTAGGCCTGCCCTGTCCTGCCAAGCCTCTTCCGTTCTGCCCTGCCCTGCCCTTTTTTCTGTCCTGCCCTTCTGTCCCCTGCTCCTCTGTTCTGCCTCTGGTAACTCCGCTCCGCGTTGCTTTCCTCCGCTGCCTCATTCCCCGCCCCCGCCCCCGCCCCGCCCGGCCCCGCCCTGTCCCGCCCTGCCCCGCCAAGTTCCTTCCGCCCCGCCCCGCCCCTCCGCCCCGGCAACTCCGCGACCTGTTTCTCCGCCTGAACGCCAGGCACGCTGGGGCCGTATGATAACAAGGCCAAAGCGAGAGTTTCGCCGTAACGCAATTTGGGCGCAGGGCGGGCTGCCGAGGGCTGGCGGCGGGCGGGCGGGGGCGGAGGCGGGCGGAGAGAGGGCGGCGGAGCGCAGCGGCGCATGAAACTTGCAGGCCCCGCGTCGCCGCGCTGCGCTCGCCGACAGATTAATCGTAATTGACGTAAATAATACCGGCTTTAAAACTGCGCCCTGGGCCTCCACTCCGCGGAGGGCGGTGGGTGCTGGGTGGTGAAGGGTGCGGCGACGGGTGATGCTCGAGTCAGATGTTGAATTTGTTTATTTGGGTTGCTTTTAGTGAGCTCCGTGTAGGAGCATGAGTGATCAGAAACTGGAAAGGATGAAATATATGAGTGATGTTAATGTGTACTTCCTTTCTTGTATAATTAACATTGGTTAAACTCTAACGTCTGAAATAAAAGGTTGTCATGAAAGCTAGTTTTGACGATAATTAATCCTTAATTTATGTTCTATCACCAACCAAATGGATAAAATTTGGGTTTATTTCTCTAAAGTCATGCCTAAAGAGAGTTACAGCGTTTTCTTTTTTACATTTTCTTATTTCTTCCTCACTCTCATTTTAGCACATTTTGCACGAATATATTGTCTTTCAAACTCCTTTCGCTACTACATTGAAAAAACGCATAGGCCAAACTATACTGTGTCGGTGTCACTGCACCATTTCCACGAATTGTTCTCATCTGAGCGAAGCATAGCATGCCGTAAGAAGCGCGACAGTATATTTTCGAAATGATCAGAGGAATAGCCGACGTGGATGGTCGAGGTGGCTAAGAGCGAGTACCGACTCAGCGCTTCGGTCCGAAGGGTTGCGGGTTCGAGTCCCGCCTTGGGCATGGCTGTTTGTCCCTTGACTTTGTGTGTGTTGTCGCGGAGGGCCTCGCGTTCTGCTGACCCCAGATCAGAGGAGCCCGCAAGTGTTTGTCTAATGTATGGTCGAATATGCGTCCCTTCGGGACGTAAAGGGCAACCGGCTGTCGGCTGGATAATAGCCCTAGAAAAATTCTAGAATCAATAGTGTAGTTTTGCGAAGTTTAGTTTGGAAGAATTGCAAACCCATAGACAGATCGCAGAAAAACATTTTCATCCATTATTGAGAAAGTAATTATTAACAGCTACAATAATCAGGTATGATTGTTCAAATTGTCTATTTTTCACGCAAAACTACACAAAAAACTACTTACATTTTTCGAAAAATTGCACATGAATTATTTAAAAATATTATTAAAACATATATTCAATAATAGTTGTAGGAAAAAGATTTCTGTCAATTTTCGAAAATTCACCGAAACCAACAGAAAATATCACTTGCATTTCTTAAACGTATTTTGATTTATCCATGTGGGATAGCAAAATTTTTTTTGAAAAAGTAATGAAAATATTAAGACTCTTTATAAACTATGCCCAAGAATCAAAATATGGTTTTCAAATACAAGAGGCCGCGACATCTGCCAGGTCGATTACGGAATATGAATTTTGCTGAAAATCCTGTCCACGGTTTATTCGCTAACGTTGTTTACAAACGGAGCGGAGGAATAAATTATCTAGCTCATCCCCGCGAAACTCCTTAAGAGAGCGCGAACGGACACTTCTGGGGCCTGGCTGAGCACTTTCTTTTTCACGAAAATTAATGGTGTCATTATTTTGGTGAAAATATTTTGCGTGAACAAAAATTAGAGAATACGTTGTGCGCGACTCCCACATCAATCAAAATTTCCTCCCAAAGGATTAATACTGATATTTCATTTCAGTTTGCCTTATTTACGTTGTGTTCGTTAGCATTGTTTTGGCATACACAAGAAGAAATGAACGTTCAGCTATTTTCGCTTTATTTATTGTTCAGAGTTAAAATATTTTAAAATATATTTGCACGGACAATATTTACCGCACCTGAACCCGTGTCCTTTTTACTGAATGCTTTTTGAAACATTGTGTATTATTATTGTTATAACATGTATTTATAGAGTTTTAAAATTTGGTTTCAGAAAATAAGGTCAATGTTTGATGTTGAAAAGTTGACAAATCCGTTTCTGTGGTGCGGTATTTCTGGGTGTGGAGTTATGGAGTTACTTGTTATTCTGATGACAGTTTCCTTTGAAATGTATGTCTATTAAAAAAACTCATTCAAAACATTCATCTGAATACTGAAACGTTTACAAATTACGTGTGAGTATTATTAACACAATCTGCCCACGTTGTGCAAACCAAATTGATCCTTCTTATATTCAGGTTTGACAGTATTTTCAGCTCTAAACAATTTAATTTTGATTATAATTTTTATGAATACCGAAACTTCTTGTATGATTGAGTAACACTTACGCGGGTCGACGACCCAACCAATACGGACAGAGTATTCTCTGAAAATGTATTCTGTTGAAAAAATAAAATGGCCTGCGGTGTTCAGCTATGAAATGAATCAGCCTTCGTTTTCCAAAAACAGATTTATACTGTATATTAATATTAACTTCGTTACTTTATTTACAGATTTTGATTTGATGAAACGATGTATCATTGGCTTGCTATTAAATTAAAATATTTCTTTTATCTATGTAAGGTCTGTTGAATGTAGGTTTTATCTTCTCTTTGCAAATATTTATTTCATTTACTTGTGCCACATTTTCCGTGGCGTTTACGGTTTGTGAAGGAGTTGTACTTGTTGACTGCGTGCAGCTGTTAGTGTAGTGTGAAGAAGTTCCCACGAAAAGGCTTGCCACCCATCGGGAATCTTGTTCTTCTTTCTTGATGTTATTATTGAACGAAAGTTAATGTCCGTAAATCTAACATTAACTAACACACTATTTGCATTGAATCGTTTCCCGAATGTCACGGATGGACGTTTCTGTTTCAACACTACTTCAAATCACTAAACGTTTTTCCAACATGGATCTCTACCGCGTGTGAAGAGCATTTCAAGTGCTCTCTAGGGCGACCAAATGGCTTCTCAAGAACTCACTACATTGACCAGATAGCTTGTGCCAAAATTCCGGTCTTGATGACAAATGTCACTTCCATTTTCATTTTTCTTATAATATTTTATAAGTATTTTGCCTTTGGCTTCCATCCGTCTGCCGACAATCGCCTGTCCTGTCTTGATGCCTACAGCTGTACTAAAACGTGTTACCATTGTTTTTCCTACATTTCATCAAATGACGCCACCCAAATAAAAGAAATATATTTTATAATCAGTCATGCCCCAAATCATGACTATTTATTTTATATTAGGAGTATGCAATGTCCCATATTCACTGTTTATTCCGACCTCGAACATTGCTGATTCTTAAAATTTACGTCGCAATAATATATGTATATATAAAAGAAAGTCGTGTTAGTTACACTATTTATAACTCAAGAACGGCTGTACCGATTTGGCGGAAAGTTGGTGAGCATGCAGCTTAGGGCCAGGAGACGGACATAGGATACTGTTTATCCCGTTCGACAGCGTTCCTGTGTGAGAACGCGTGATTTCGCATGTTAGCGGTCATTGTTGCCTGTGGTAATCCATTGTTGTAACGCCGCACTGATAACAGAAGGCGATAATGATAGCCGCCTTTCGTTCGCCGTTATCTATATATATAAAAGAAAGCCGTGTTAGTTACACTATTTATAACTCAAGAACGGCAGTACCGCAAGGATAGTACAACAACAAGGAGTGCAACAAGGATAGTACAGTTTCTCACAGTGAGTGCGATGCGAAAAAAAGATGGAACCGACTGTTAAGGCGGAACAGAGTTCGCCGGGTCAGCTAGTCTATATATATAAAAGAAAGTCGTGTTAGTTACACTATTTATAACTCAAGAACGGCTGTACCGATTTGGCTGAAAATTGGTGAGCAGGAAGCTTAGAGCCAGGAGACGGACATAGGATACTGTTTATCCCGTTCGACAGCGTTCCTGTGTGAGAACGCACGTTTTCGTACGTTTTCGCGTGATTTCGCATGTTTTCGCGTGAAGGTACTTAACTGAAGAGTGCAACCTATGCACCAAAATTCAGGAACAATAATGAATGATTAATCTACTTAACTTTTTTTTGTATTTTCTAATAAACAATTTAACTTAATAAATTCCAAAATCTGCGCATTTATTGCCTTTAACAGCCGGTCCCTATTGTAATGATTTGTGAGACTAGCCCGCAAGAATGCGTGGGACAAGGAACTTCTACATAAGCAAAGAGGAGCCAATAATGAAAGAAACAATAGACGACAGCGCCGCGTAATAATAATTATTAGGAAAGTAATAGAAAACAAAAGGGGGGCAATAGGCATTGTGAACAGTGAATAGAACCCAAATTTAGGAACATTTTGAACCAAGAATCACGTTATTCGAGCCACGGGTTCCGTAAATATTATAAATGGTATAAATTGCATGCATAACGGCGAAGTTGAAGACATGGTGACCATTGTTGTACCTCTGAAAGTATACAACAAAACGAGTTTTATTGAATATCCAGTGAATGCCTGGGTGGATTTTGGCCAAACTTACAGAAATTATAGGGAAAAATATTTAGATCAGGGCAAAATTAGTTACGGCGCGGGGGGGAATTTATGTAAGGCTTTAATAAATCAGTATCCAGTTCCATAGCATAGCGAGCTAAGAAAGAATTAAAAGAGCGACCGAAGATGTAAGTGACGTCATCACGAGTGGGGAAGACGGAAAATAAAGGTTTTTTGGAAAAAGGAAAACGGGAAAAGGGAATTCGGTAATGTGATAATTACAAACCAAAAGTTAATAAAACTATGAAAGAGAGAGTAAGACGCAAGATGCCCCAAAACAGTGAAAAATGTAAACATTTTCGAACATTTATTATGGTGATGGGCATATGTTTGGAAAAAAGACAGTCACTTGGATTGTGTGGACCAACAATGCAAACTGGGTTACAGACAGAATGAGTTCGGATCTGAGGATGATCGCACGCGTTTTTATGTTGTGTTAAGTTTTTGAAAATTTTTGCGGAAGTGTCGTGTAAAACGTTATTAAGTTATTTTGGTTGCATAAAAACAATTGTTGAGACTGAGTGTATCGAAAATTTATTTAAATTCATTTAGAAATTCACGAAAAAAAAATCCGCATAGACAATATTTACGCAAATTAGGTGTCAGGAAATAGGAGCGTCGCGAAAGATATATATATCGCGAGATATAGAAATAACATTCAGGGAAGACGCGATTAAGACAAAAAAACAATACTTGTGGATGCATTGGCAAACTTTAAACGGAGGAGTGCATCGAGGATCTGGTGGCAGCTGAACGGGGGACTGCGTGCGTAAATAATGCACGTGACAACTACCAGCGACGGGCGCTGACGGAAGGTGACATCGCTGCAAAAAAAGGGAAGTGGCACGAATTGTGCAATAACTGTATTGTTTTTTTTTTGTTTGTTTACGCTCCATTCAAAAGAAAGAAAAGAAGTTCTGTCGAAGACCAAGTTATGCTATTAGGCTAAGGATAATAAGGAAGGTCACGACAGAATGCGCATTCTGATGGATGGATGAGATTTTTCTTTGTATTGTAATTTCAGTGTGTATGTTTATTTTTTTCTGTGTGTTTATATATTCGTATTGTTATGTTTCGTAAGTCGGAGGGGCAGATTGTGTTAATGAAAAGGGATATCAGCGAAAAAAATCCTAAATTAAATGCATGAGCATCCCAATGGCTCATAATTGCCGTGATTCCATGTCTTTTTATTCTGTAGTGGTATGAATGTTGACCCAGGCACGAACGAAACGGACCCTTCCTTCAACTCCGTATGGAGTGAGCGCGCGGACTACGACACGGTAAGAAATAAACAATAGTACGAGCTAGCAGAGGTACGGGCAATCGCTAATGTGGCACCCAATTATAATTTAGGGCTAGGGCAGGGCAAGATAGTGCGCGTGACGAGGAAAAGATTACAATCGTCGTGAGGTTTTGTAAGAGAATATTACAGTGGCGCACTAGCGTGGGCCATCGTGTTTGATTAGAAGTAGTATATTGTTACATTGGCGCCGCGACGTGAGGCGTCGCGGTATCAAAGGAGGGCGGAGAGAGGGGGAGATTATTACATATGATTAATTACAGCTTTGTATTTCTCTCTTAAACAAAAATCAATTCCAAAAAAAAACGCTCTGCTACGTAATAGATTTTTTAATTATCTATTTAATATCAGAGCGTTTTTTTAAATTCTCTTTGTTTGAGAGAAAAACACAAATCTGCAATTGCTTTAATATCACGAGTGCAACAAGGATAGTACAGTTTCTCACAGTGAGTGCGACGCGAGAAAAAGATGGGACCGGCTGTTAAGGCGGAACAGAGTTCGCCGGGTCAGCTAGTATATATACATATATGAATATACATATTATGTGCATATATTTCTTGCCCTGCCCAATTTGGCTACCCTATATTTTCTTTGTAAATATACTATGTTACTAATATATTGTCATTTCCGGATACCAATACTTCAAAATCTTACCATTTAATTGTTTTTTAAATCAAAAATTTCCTTGGGATATCTGAGTAAATCTCAATATTAATATATCAGTAATTTTGTGGTCTAGTAATGTCATATCTGTGTCTCATGTGTTTAGAAGCAACATGATATCCACCAATATAATTACACGTTTGGAGACTGAATTCTTCGAAAATGTGCAGTAGTAACCACTTCATTGAGATCCACATCCTTGTAAACAATGTGAAAGGATACTTTTGACAGCTCGTAGTATTCCACATTAACAGCGACCTCAACAGAGCTCGGAGGCAGCTTGCCGCGTTTCCAACTTTGGAGGCTTAACTGAAAAGTATGTGATTCTGTGCAAAGAAAGTTATTTCCATTTTTTAGAAAACTTATTCATGCGATTCATTATATTCAAGAACGCAGTTCATGAAATTAAGGAAATGTACCCAACGAAACTCTTGAGAACTTCCTTGACTTGCCACTTGTAACATTTCAGCAATTAGAAGCCACATTTGATAGTCGAAAAAGTCCATGTTAATAAAAGTCTTTGTAAAGTACATCTTTTGTAGTGTTTCGTGAACAATGAGTAAAAGTTTGGTGGTAAATAATTATAACTTCTGCAATGCTACTTTTAAACTGTTATAAATACGTCTTAAAAATTAAGGTGCTTCATCATTGGAAAATTAGCTCGACCGCTCCAAACTCTTCCCTCAACACGGTGACACCAAAACATGTTGGTAATTAGCCACCTTTGGAAACTCTCTTTCGTGGTATATTATCAATGCCTGACCGGGAGGTCCAAGGTTCGAGTCGAGCTTTTCAGCTAGGTCGAATTCAGTCGCTGTCTGGAGGAGAATTCTAGCGACCGGCTGCTCTGATCGGTAGTTTTCCGTGGTTTCTCCGATCAACACCAGGCGAATGCCGGAGCAGTAGCTACCAAACGGGCCACGGACCGCGCGCAATCTGTCCTTCCCCTTCCTTGTCCTATCCTCTCCCCTTACACACACACACACTAACATGCACTACACTACCACATATTCCGGGAGACTGGTCGGGAGCTTCGAGCTTGTCCTGGCTGGGGCGGTGCCCCGCTGGTGGGAGAGTCCTGGTTAGGGGGAAACCCCACTAGCCAACGGTAGGTCGGCGCCGAATCTTGCCATTCAGTGGGGGAAGTTCACCGCCATCTCCCGAGAAAAAACATGCATTACACTAACGGGACTAATGACCAAAGCAGTTGACGCGCCCGGAAACACGAAAAAATCAATCAATCAAAATATTATCAATGCATAGACACATTGGAAATTTACCAGTTGGAACTGTAAGGATTCGCACCATAGAAAGGTATTTTAGAAAGGTTTTCCAGGAAGATATTTTAGATACAAGATTTATTTCTCTAGAGTTGTTATATTACTACCACTAATTATATACTAAAAAACTCTTATAGTGGGTTCTTTATTTACAAAAATTGGGTAAAACTTGTAGTAAGTTACTTCCCTTTACACGCTGTGTAGCAAGAATATGTCTTGTGAGTCATTGGTACCGAAAAGTTTGTTTGCGGCAAAACGTTCGTCGTTCTAACCGTTTGTAAACGACGTTAGCAAATAAACCGTAGACAGGATTTTCACCATAAGAAAATCCATATTCCGTAATGGACCTCGCAGATGTCGTGGTCCCTTGTATTTGAAAACGATATTTTGATTCTTAGGCATAGATTAAAAAGAGCCAGTATATTTTCAATATTTTTACAAACATGTTTTTGCTATCGCCCCCCCGCGGATAAAACAAAATACGTTTTCAGAAATGCAGGTCGTATTTACGTTCGCTTAGGTGAATTTTCGAAAACTGACAAATCATTTTCCTGGAACTCATTTTTTAATATATGTTTTTTAATAAATTTTCTAAATAATTTCATGTACAATTTTTCGAAAACTTGTGTAGTTTTTGCGGAGTGTTGCGTGAAAAATAGGCAACTGTTGAACAATTATAATTGTTTATTGTGATTGTTAATAATTATTTTCCCAAGAACGGCTCAAAACGTTTTTCTTTATTTTTTCTCGAATGTAGCGAATGAAGGTAAAGAAAATGGGGCTGGTCCCATTTTGGGCGATCTGTCTTAAGTGTTTGCAATTTTCCAAAATAAACTTCGCAAAACTACAATATTAATTCTAAAAAATTTTTACTTCATGAAATCTCTTCTTTAAAATTATATCTTCAAATTATATCAACAGCATTTTTTTGAAAATCTGAGTATTTTCGAGTAATTTTTAAAATCTTTAAAATTTCAAATTTAGACTTTTTGCGCTTCTTTTGCCGCAGAGGGACGCAAGGTATCATGTTGCAATATGACCACAGCAACGCCGCAACACGCCAGTTTGAAATTCTTAGAATAACTTCTCATTTTTTATTGCTAAATTAGCTGTCTTCTAGATTATAGAAGACAGATTTGGATTGTCCAATGTGATGATTATTCACTTCAAAAAAATTATCTTTCCCTCCTAAGGTGTTAAGATTAGTTATGAGTTTTACAGGTGATTGCTGAGATGTGTTAATATGGATAGTAACTGTGTGATCATAATATTAGTGCGTAACCGTTACTACTGCGAGAAAGTATGTGTTGTTCTAGCGCCAGTATTTTGTATTTTTACCATGTTCCTTGTATTGAACTCAAACGGTTTACCAAGGTATCTTTCTATTTTGCGTAAGTTGAAAATTAGTAATGTACATTATCTTGCTCTTTAAAGCTAAACATCGATTTAACATGTTTTCGTGTGTTGCAGGTACGTGTACAACTGAACAGAGTGAATCGGTTCGAAATTGGGCTTCGAAAGTGCTTAGTGGAAGTTCTGAAGGTAAGGTTCCACAGCTTCTGCTCTTTCACTGTTGATAGAGGATTTGCTTTCCTCTCGGCGTGTCTACGGACATACTTAAGCTTCTAAGATAAAACGATATTGGTGACAAAATATGTAATGTTGTCCTGGAAATAATTTTGTATAAAAATAGCCTAAATATCTTGACAACCGAACAATTAAAAAATATTGTTATTTGGTTACCACGGGAGCATCTACCTGCATAAAGCACATGTTTCAATTGTCAATTGCCTGTTTATGATGTACTAGGATCATTTCATTACTAATGACGAGATAAAACCAAACACCTATGTTACTAATTCGTTAAAATAAATAGTAGAGCACAAGTTAATTTCTTTCACATTAATTTATAGGTTTTTCATTTCAAACTTTCCTTCATTAGACTTCCTAGAGTCCAGATCTCGATTTTATCTCTTCACGGCTGCCCTCCCCAGTCAGTTGTATTTTTATATTTTCCTCATTTACTTGTTTATACAAAAAACTTTGTGCTATGAAACATCTTATTCGTAATAACTGAGAATTACTTTCTCGTATACGAACGTATGTACGGAGTAATTATACGTGGTAAAGAGAAAGTTGTATAACGTTGCGGAAAATCGATTTCGAGATTTCAACAGAAATGTACGTTTTGGGTCCCTTCATGCAGAAAAAAATATTCTTTTCTGAATGTCCGTCTGTCTGCCCGTCCGCCGGTGAACTACATTGGCGCCTAAACAAGTTCAGAATTATTTCCCAAAATGAACATTTCCAATCGTTCTGGTTCTACTAGAAGCTCTGTGATTTTGTAAAGAATTATTTAATGTTTGGTGGTACTTCACATGAAGCCGCCGCGAAATTTTCAATTTTTTCTCAAAAATGGGTCCTGTTTGTTTTAATAAAAGAATAGTAAGAATAGAGTTTGGAAATTTCTAATTTGGGACGAGCGGTCGTCGGAAAAACCTACATTTGATGAAGCAACCTTTGGCAACTCCTTGATTATCAATGGAGTCATTTATAAGATGAAACACCACGTTAGCAAACAAACAATCTAGGAAGAACATCATGAAATGGATCTTTTGGTAAGAAGCTCCCTTTGCAAGCGAGTGTGATCCGAACACGGCCTAATTTTACTCAAACTTTGCTATGTAGTTTCGGGGGCAAATCGTTGCGACGAGAAGATAAACAAGAACCCAATATCTTTAGCGTTAGCGCCGGAGGTTGCAGGGGGATGGGGGAGAGGGAGAGGGAGAGGGAGAGGGGGAGCGAGAGGGCGGCAGTGACTTCATTGTGCGAGAGGCATAAGTGACCTCTTTGTGCTGCTCTATTAAGAAGCAGTGCGAGGCGCGCCCCTGCAGACCCTTTGAAAGATGAGCGAAGGCTTTGTAAATATTCCTCGACGCCAGGCTCAAAGGTCCGGTTCTCCCCGTTTCCTCCCCCCCCTTCCCCCGTCCGCCACTACGCCCTCTCCCGCCTCATCGCCTCGCTTCGAGTAATCAAGAGATTTTTTCGTAAAGAACAGTCAAGTTCATTAGGAAAAGTATTTTAATTTGCTGCTGAAAAAAAATATAAAAGCTTGAGTGGTGACCTTGTTCGGGGATGATAACTGATATACCTTCTCTTCGTTCGAAGTTACGGCACAATAAGGGTCGAATGAGAGCTCAAGACTAAAGCCGAAGTTGCTGAAGTTTACGTTAATTCTCCAGATAAGCACTTTCTCTTCTATCTTCTTTTCTCGGAATAAGATATAATAATACGAGGAAGCACAAGTATTACTCTGTCGCATTTGGCTCGAAGCGGGCCTGAATTCTGAATAGCCGTGAGAGGAAGCGATTTATTTATTTACGTCAAAAACAGTTAAAAACTGTGTATGACGTGATATGGGGAGAAGTGAATACTGTGCACGTTTTCAAAATTCTGTTATTCCTACACTAAGCTATATACTACTTGAATTTTGAATTTAAAAAACGCTCCGATGTAATAAAATCTATTTACAAGGATAAATCAGCAATAAATTTTGGGCTCCTGTCCATCATATCCTTCGTCAAGGAGTAATACTTTCCGCCGCAACAACATGGAAACGATAATTTTAATAACTATATTTCCCACTGAATTCTAGAAGACGTGCACAGATAATGAAGTTACATTTATGTTCACAAACAAAACAAAGGGCCATCTCAGCATTTGCTCAAATGATCAGGGAAACTGGACGAAAAACCTGATAGAGATGGGGGGTCATTGACCTGGAGGCTGCGGTACAATACTTGTTACAGGTTGTTTACATTTATACAGTCCAAATGGTAAATAATGCGTTAAACAACACTGTTAAAATTAATGTTACTTTCCTTGTGATGTTCAGTATAGTCTCTAATTGTATAGAAACAGTTATGCAGCAGAAACGATTCCACTTGGGATTTAAACTTTTCTATCGAATTTATAGCTACCTACGTTCTTTCTAATGGGTAACTAAGTTGCTTTGAAATATCAACTTAGAATTTAATTATGATCTACCTAGAGGAATACAAAAATTAAAATTCTGTCTTTTTCAATTCAAAGAGTTGACTGATTCTGTTTGATCTTCATTCTTTCCTATGACTACTCATTGATCTATTTCACATTGATTTGTACATCGGTATTTGTATAATCTGGAGGAGGACTTTCTGTTAAAGTTTTCTGCTGTTGGTTTATTTTGCCGTTTTCTATTCCACATGGTATATATTTTTAATTTATACTTGACCCTTATTTGACAAAAAATACACTCGTTTATACATTTATTTTCTTCATAAATGATTACGTGTTCATGCAACTTTCCTGTACGGTAACTCTCTAAAAAGATTTCTTAAGTCTCTTTCCATGGCTGTTGGAATATTTCTTCAATGCTCTTCAAGAACATATGTAATGTACTGTTGTTGATCTTCATTAAGAGTTAGTATATTGTTATATTCTTATAATAGCTTAATATGTATTTCTGGTATGTCATATACAACTTCGATACGTTTAATACATTTTTAGCAGCAATGTAAGATTGTTATCGTCTGAATCAATGAGAATTGTTATCATCGAAATTCAATGGATCTTTGCATCTAGTTAGAGTTCAAAAGTGAACTGTTAAAAAAATTGCAGTGGCCTTTGGAAATACATTCATTGATACTAACATTGCTTGGCAGATACTTGACAGTCTGAAATCGATATCAAAAATTTTTTGCTTTTATAGTTTTTACTACCTTCATCTTCCTTGACATCCAATTTCTAAATCATTTTTTCTTGTCTGTAATTGTAACACTTGTATAAAAAAATTCCATAACTGAAGCTCAGCATTCAGATATCAAATTTGGTTGGGAGCCTTCTTAAGATTGACCTGAGAAACCATGATAACTGCAAACCATTTGGCCCTCATTTAAATGACATTTCTAAAAAATCTGTGTAAAATATGAGCCAACAGAAATTATTGTTTTCTCCATTTAAATAGTTAAAAATGAAATGTTTGATATATAAATCGGTAGATGCACATTATTTGACTATTTCCAAGGCCATTTGATGCTCGCCAATCTTACTTTTTATATACATAGAAACTTTAAAAACGGTTACTTAGAAAAAAATGAGGGACACCCTAATATATTATCTACACTCAATCATCATATTTGTAAGCAATACAAATGTGGATCAAGTTAGTATGTAGGATCACCAAAAATGTCTTTAAAGATTGATAATTTATGCTACCTAAATATTAGTTTAGCAGATAATAAGCATAATGTCATAGCGAAATGAATCACACATGTTTTCGATTGAAATATATAAATATATAGAATCAGGAAAATAATTGGCCAAAAATAATATCTGAAATGGCACGTTATACTCTCATCCAAACTGAAGCTCAAAAACTCAATAAAAGTTATAAGATTCTTTTGTAAGTGAAGTTTTCCTCTCTTCTCCGTGGCTAATGGTTGTTTGCTCTGTGCAATTGAGAGCCCCGCTGCAGTTGTTGGACCCATCATATTGATGTTTGATGTAGTGAGTGACACAGTCGTCTCCGTTGAGAGTTGTGTGTTTGGCTCTTTGAGGTAGTGAAGTTATTGGTCTCGCCAATGCTATGTGTAGTGAGTGATTTTGTCCGCTCCTTTGACCCTTGCAATGTGTGTGAGTAACATTGGATCTTTCCGAAGGTGGATAGATTTGTTGTTCAACGAGTGAGTACACATTTCTGTTTATATTATGAAACTAATTGTTAGTATATTAGTATTTTTTGTATCTGATAGGAACGCTAATACAATGGATCGAAACGTATTAATTTCGTAATTTTTCTATTTCATAATTTCGTGTTTGAGGATAAATAAGTTATAAATTTATCATAAATAAAACTTGTCTGTTTTTAGCCCTTTACCTTACTAGAAATCCGTGATGCGTGAGTGGTTTGTTGACTTCTCCCAACCCTTCGTGGATCGATGCTGGTTGAGCTGCGTTTTCAAAGGGCTAAAAAACATTGACTGTGTCGTACATGTGACATACAAAAGAACTCTGCCTAAGTGCTTTGCAGATTAGATCCTTCCACAAATCCTGTCCTAATCGTTTCCCTTACTCGCTTGGCTGAGAAGCGCCTGAATTGTAGAGGTCACTGAGACCGCTATTGTGAGACGCCTGGCGGCTAATATGGGAGGCGAGATTTAAATGCCCCGTAGAAAATTCCTAGCGATTTCATCCATGGAAGGGGTAGGCCGACGGTTTAATCTCAAATGTCTGGGAGCGACAGTCACAAGCCTTGCTTTCTCGTTTCTCCAAGCATGGGGTGCTAGATGATACCCAAGGGAGCACGAAGAGGCAGGATGCGGCTGGGAACCCCTCTGGTCGTAAATGCCCTATTAAACTTGGGGTTGAGACAAGACGTTCACAGAAAATCTCTCAGAGGACAGCAACTGCAATGTCAGTCGTAGCTCTAGGGTGACATACATTTGAGATAGGTGTAATGTATCGTTCAAAATTACCAGTGTCTTCGGAAAAAACAAAAAACAAATGCTCTTGAAAACAGTTATTTAAACCAAGCGTAGGTTTTTGATACTTAATTTGACTCATTGATAACTGACGTATTTTTACATGATATTACATATTTTGAAAGTATTGGAAGTCATTATGTCTTCGCCCGTTTCTTAGCTTCGATTTAGTTAACGTCTGATTAAGTTGGCACAGATCTTTAAATTAAATCGTAGTTCCTTGGCTATTAACAAGCGAGCTGCGAGTGGTGTCAAGTACAAGAGTATTCTCTTCTCGTATGCAATTGTACAGTCCTTTTGCCTCGTTCACTAAACTCGCATTACAATTTCCTATGAAATGTCACGATATTCGTTAAATATGTTTCGTCTTCTGCAACATTTGAAACACGTAAATGGACATTTCGCTCTGCTGAATAGAGTATAAAAGGGAAACCCCTTTGTGAGGAGGCTATGTTGGATATTAGTTTGTTCGCTGGGGAATTTCTCTTTCACGTTGCAGTACAAATGCGTTGCACCAGAAAGAGATTTCGACTGAATGCAAAGAACCATTTTTATAAAACTGAATAGAGCGTGAAATTTCAGTACATGAAACCAAGTGAGAAGTCAATACTCTAATTCGACAACATGTACGTGTCTAGCTTCATTTCTGCAATTGAGATTTATGGATTGTGCAATTAATAATGTATGGTATTTTGAAACGCGTTTTATAACACTGTAATAATTAATCTGCTGTCTTTGGTATTCTGTATTATTTAAATTTGATTCACAACATGTCCCTTCGTTTATGTTTGTTCATTAACGTGTTACAACTGACTGTATAGTATTCTTGAAGCCAATAAAAATGAATATAATTGAATACCTAGAGTAAAAGGTAATAAAAAATACTCTTTCTAAGCAGAAACACTGAAAAAGGTTTACAACACCGTATAAAACGTAGGAAAGTATAATTTATGTATAAATATACTATAGTGACGTTCTTTTCAAAAGTGAGCATAATAATTAACTATTTGAATAACTTGTGTGTGTCAATTATTTCGAAGTTATCGTTGGCAGACTGAATAACACGGCACCTTTTATGTTTTTGAACAAGTCATCTACTGCTGTAAAAAGAACAGAAGGGTGAGCTGCATCTGTGATGTATCTCTTCATCCGCAGTCTTGGCGTCCCGCCCCCGCCCTCCCGCCGCCCCCGCCACCCCCGCCGCCCCCGCCGCCTCCGCCGCCGCCCCCGCCGCCGCTCCCGCCGCCGCCCCAGCCGCCGCCCCCGCCGCCGTCCCCGCCGCCGTCCCCGCCGCCGCCCCCGCCGCCGCCGCCGCCCCGTCCCCGCCGCCGCCCCCGCCGCCGCCCCCGCCGCCGCCCCTGCCCCTGCTGCCCTTGCCTCCGCCCCGCCGCCCTCAAGCCCCCGCCCCCGCCGCCGCCCCCTGCCGCCGCCCCACCCTGCCGCTGCCGCCCCCGCAACCGCTCCAGCCGCAGCCGCCCCCGCAGCCGCCCCTGGCGCCGACCCCGCCGTCGGCCCCGCCGCCATCTCCACCGATCGCCACACCGTCGCCGTCGCTGCCTCCGCCCCCGCCACCCGCACCACCATGCCTGCCGCCGTCCTCACCACCGCCACGCCACCACCGCTACCCGCGTCACTCGCGCCACCGTAACCATTGCCCGCGCCCGCGGCCACAAGCGGCTCACAGGTAGACCACGTAAATCTGGCTAATACGCGACTAAATATTTGCTGGGACAACGGCGGTGCGTCTGCGCCCGCCGGCATTTTGATTAAAACCCGCTGCGAATCGCGCCACCGGCCGCCGCGAGGGCGGACAGCAGCGGGGGTAGGCAGCGGTCGCCACCACCGGCGGCCGCATGCACAGACACACCCTCCACTCCCTTATTGAGAGAGCACGAGGCATAGAGGAAGCAACGCTTGACTGCGATTAAGTTTTGTGACCGCTCGCTCCGTTTTGGTAAACATCAGGCGAGTAGACGCCTGAACGCACGGGTCGCGCTGTTTGCCATCGAATCTGTGCCCTCATTCCTTCTCCCTTCTTGTGAGGTTTTAAGCCGCAATAGAAATTGTGTTATGATTAATGCACTATCTTTGAAAGCCTTTCAGTCAATATACGTCAAGTCAAAAAACTAGTGGTGTTACAACAGCACATGGTTTCTTGCATTATTTATAAATTTGTAATTTTCGAAAATTCAGAGAATTCAACGAAAATGAGATATGTGCCATTCTTTTAAGCGTCCCATGGTCTATATGTGAAAAAAAGTGAGAAAAAATTCCTTTTTTTGGGAAAAAGTTTGAAATTTCATAAATTTCAGACAAATTACGCGAAATCTACTTAAAAAATTGTTCATGACCTTTTTAAAAATGCCGACATTTAACAATAGAGTTTGACTAATGCAAAAATCCCTATCTTTAATTTTTGTACCGTCCCTTGATATATGTATGTGTGTATGTATGTATTTGGCATTTTGGGTTGATTATCCGACTTTGTATGCCTGCTAACTGTGTGACACATGCCGGGGCCTAGGTTAATTCCCATGCTTGAGGTAAGAGCGACATGTGGCGTTCATGACGTATTGCTGCGTGCAGTATAATTATCAACATCCTCTTGCCTCAGCTTTTCTTCGCCACACAGATAAAAAAACTGGGGTGATTTTTGAGGAAAGCTACAGCTACTATTTTTGCCTTGACCGGGAATCGAACCTGCGACCACACCACGGGAGCCCATGAAGCATCCTAGAGGTCCTCTTTTGATAGATATGAGCAGAAATTTGGAGCAGTTTTTGAGAAAAAATATTCTTTAAAGAAATTGAACTTGCTTATATTTTGCGCAAAATTACACGAAAACTACTTACATTTTCGAAAGTTTCAATATGATATTATTTCTAAATATGTCTTTAAAGAACATATTTCATTTGGAAAAAAATCTTCAATATTATAGTTGAGGGAAGACGCGAAAAAATTGCATTTTTGCAATTTTCACAAAATCTGGGATTTTAGCCATCTTGAAACCTGCATCATTCTCTTAAGCTATTAGTTAAGCTTAAATCCTTTGCGCTATTAGAGGACAACGTTTAATAAAAAAATGTTGCCATTTTTTAGAATATTTTCAAAAAGGTTTTTGAAACTTTATGTAAAATCAAAATATCCGTTTGAAAGTCCCAACGCCTCGATTTCGTTAAGATCGATTGGGGTATATCAATTTTGGTAATAATCGGCTGAACGGTATATGCACTGGCCACACCGTTCAAACACCACGCTTGACCACAGACGGACAGACAGAATTCACGATAAGGGGAAAATGGAGGGGAAGGTATATCCCGGTGAAAGTTGTCACTGGCTCACAAAATACCTGCTAATCCTTTTGGGAGGAAGCAGTGGAGACTTACTCAGATGTTGGCGGCTCCGCGAACAACACAGCGAATGCGAGGCTCGGGGGTGAGGGGTGGAAGGAGGGGACGGGTGGGGAGAGTTGGGAGGGAGAGGAGGGCTCAGGGAGGGGGAGCGGATGGAGAGGACGGGGATAAAGTGAGGGGCGGGGACAGAGGGAAGGGGGATATGAGGGGCGGGATATGAGGGGCGGGGATGGCGAGGGGTGGATATGAGGGGCGGGATAGGAGGGGCGGGGATAGGAGGGGCGGGGATAGGAGGGGCGGGGGATAGAGGGGGTGAGATATGAGGGGCGGAGATATGAGGGGTGGGGATATGAGGGGCGGGATATGAGGGGCGGGGATACAGGGGCGGGGATATGAGGGGCGGGGGAGGGCAAAGGGAGGGGCGGATATGAGGGGCGGGAAGAGGGAGGGCGGGGAGCAGGAGGGGCGGGATAGGGAGAGGGTGGGGATGCTGGCGAGGGGCGGATAGGAGGGCGGATAGGGAGGGCGGGGATAGAGGGACGGGGATAGAGGGGCGGGGGATATGAGGGGTGGGGATATGAGGGCGGGAGAAGAGGGGGCGTGGGGAGAAGAGGGGCGGGGGACGGGTGGGGGTGAGGAGGGTGGGGGTGAGGAGGGGTGGGGTGAGGAGGACGGGGAGAAATAGGGGCGGGGAGAATAAGGGAGAATAGGGGTGAAGAGATGAGGGATGAGAGGGAGGGGGACAGGAGGGGATGGGAGATGATGGGGATAGGGGGAGGGGAGTGGAGGGGATGGGGAGAGGAGGGGAGGGAGGGGGAGAGGAGGGGAGGGATGGAGAGAGGAGGGGAGGGGAGGGCGACGCTGTGACAATGCACGGCGAACAATACCTCCGCGCCGGCCAACACGCCACAAAGGCCGTGCGCCGACCACTTTCTGCACTGCGTTCTGCGCCAGCAGAGGGCGCCTGCGACAACACCAACACCATTCAAGTTGCGAGTTGTTCGTGCACAATGGACGTTGTTTTATTTTTCCGTCTACGTGTTACATACGAGAAAATTGCGCCCATATGTAGGGTAAGTGCTGGAGACTTTCCCTCAGAATGTCAAAAAGTTCTAAATTAGACTAAATAAATAGGGTTAATACATTAATTTTGTAAAATTATATTTAGTAACATGTAAATATTTTAATGTTGTTTGATGTTTGTTTTGTGTATTTGTAGTAATTGCTTAGAAAACGCTACCACCGGAAGTATTCCATGTATTCCTAAGTAGCAAAATAAATATTCTATTCTGTAATTCTATCATAGTCTAATAAATGAAAAATAATCTTCTTGCGTAAGAAAATATCTAGTCATATAATTCAGTTTACGATCAGTCATTTGGGGAAATTTGATTGCGGAAGAGCACAAAAATGGTAGTCGTGAGAAACGGATACAAGTTGTAAAAAGATTCAGACCTTGTTACCAGATATCAGCTTGGCGCCTCAGAAGTAATGGCCTCAACTACCCAAGGCTCTCCTAAACCGAATCCTAGGAAGGACACACGACCAAGACCATGCCCACGTCCAAGCCGGGATTCGAGCTCGTGACCGGCGCAACCGCCTGGGCCAACCACGTGGACCGTTTTCCTCTCTCGCTCAGATCACGACGTCTCTTGAGTACGTGGGCTGGGCCGAGTGGGCGTTGAGTCGCCCCCGTCACCGTCGGCTCTATGGACGTCACTGCGCTGCCCGGGGCGAGGCGGGCCGGGGCGGAGCGAGAATGGGCGGGGCGGAACAGGGTGAGGGCAAGGA
Source organism: Teleogryllus occipitalis (assembly GCA_011170035.1). Classification (NCBI taxonomy): domain Eukaryota; kingdom Metazoa; phylum Arthropoda; class Insecta; order Orthoptera; family Gryllidae; genus Teleogryllus; species Teleogryllus occipitalis. The sequence goes on along the minus strand of BLKR01003438.1, from coordinate 101,572 downwards.
ATGGAGGGGCTGGGAGGGGCAGAATGGGGCGAAAAAGGACGGGGTCGAGCGGAGCTGAGCAGGGTGGGGCTGGGTGGGGCTGGGTGGGGCTGGGTGGGGCGAGGTGGGGCTGGCATGACTCGGGGCAGGATAGCGGAAGGTGGGGCTGAGAGGGGCAGAATCGAGCGAGAAGGGACGGGGCCGAGCAGGGTGGGGCGGAGTGGGGCTGGAATGACTCGGGGCAAGGCAGGGAGGAGGGACTGGGTGGGGCGGGTTGCGGTGGGGGGGGGGCTGGAATGACTCGGACCAGGGCAGGGCGGGGCGGGGTGGGGCGGGGCAGGGTAGCGGATGGTGGGGCTGGGAGGGACAGAATGGAGCGAGAAGGGACGGGGCCAAGCGGAGGGGGGAAGGGGGGGCAGGGCGGGGCAGGGTGGGGGGGGGGGGGGGGGGTGGAGCTGGAATGACTCGGGGCAGGGCAAGGGAAGGTGGAGCAAAGAATGGTGGGGCTGGGAGGGACATAATGGGGCAAGAGAGTATGGCGGGAGAGGAGCGGGAGAGTATGGCGGGGTCAGAGGGAATGGAAAGGTGGGCGGAGCGGGGCGGGGCGGGGCGGGCCGGGGGTGCGGGGCGGGGCGGCGCGGGGCGGGCGTGGCATGGCAGGGTAGGGTGGGGCAAAGTAAAGCAGGGCAGAATGGGGCGAGCGGAACGGGATGGGGCGGGGTGGGACTGGAATGACGCGGGTGGGGGAGGGGGCGGGGCGCGTTTATTCGCCCCCCAGAGCGGTCTGCCCGCGCTGAATAATTCGAGCCTGGCTGCGTCCTTAAAGGGGCAGACTCACCGGCAGAGGCTGCGTCGGTACTGGCAGCTTCTATTCGTGCGTCAGTGATCAGGGCTTCTGCCTCCACCCGAATACACACAACTTTTACTGCAACCGTCACGTCAGAGTTTGCTCTCTACATTTAAAAAATCTGCTCACATTTACGTAGAAGCACGGATTCTGACGAATCTGAATGTAGTGACCGCTTTGTACCTATGTGCCTATGACATTTGAAGATTATGAAATATGTATTCAAGTAAGAAAATAAATTGGAAGGAAAGTAGAACATTCATCATTATCACATTCAACATTATTGCTACTATTGAAATCAAAAGGCTCAAATGATATGGACACTTAAACAAAATGGGTGAAGAACCTCTAAAGCTCTGGAATTGGAAACCAACATCGCACAGAAAACGAGGAAGACCCAGAAGTACATTGAAGGAAAGAGTTGGAGAAGGGGATGGCTAGATGAGGATTAACAGTGACAGACTCAAATGGAAACTGGAATGTCAGAGACACCTAATGGTGTAAAATACTTTCAGTATTACTAGTACAACATATGCTGTATCTGCTTCAATAGTTTTCCAAAGAACTTATGATTTCCTTGGGTTGACAAGTCAGGGAAACTTACTTTCTGGATGTGCCTCGTATGTATCAGGCGACTGATGAATCAAGTATCGAATATTATAATGTACTTGCTTCATTAATCGAACGTTCAGAACGTGTTAAAGTGTCAATTTTATTGGTCGTCTACCTTAGCAGAAAGAGAGACGGTAGGGGAAAGTAGTGGAAAGTGGGGTAGATAATGAATAAAGAGCATGACAAATCTTAATGGACGAAGTTGCCTCCTTTTTATGAGTGTATTCTGCCAACAAGATTGGAATTGTATTGGATATGGTGACTGTAATTCTCGCAAAATACCATTAAAACTGTTCATTTTGTGAATATATATTTTTTTCTGATTTTTTTTTCGTGAATGGCGAAAACAAGTTTTAGATTTCACCTCCACTCAAAGGGAGCCTCCAATGAAAAGTGGCGCCGGTGGAGGTTTCGCCCGAGTGGCGTGCAGGCGCAGCAAGCCGCGGTCGCCACGCGTGCTGGGTCCTGGGGGGGGAGGGGGTTCATTGTTGCCTGCTGCCATTGGCGGCCGGGCGCGCCCGGGAAAAGCAGTGGGACAATTTCCGGTTTTATTAGGAATTAGAACGCTGTGAACGAAGTACGAAATACCTGAGCACGAGTTCCATGCAAACAAATGTAAGTCCTCAATATAACACTGTTGAAATTCAGTATTATTGACGGTGAAGTTGTTAGCGTGATTTCAAGCATGTTTAAATGGCGAGTGATGTAAAGTATAGTCTCTGCAAGATACATTGCACGAAATGCTTTTCTTCTACGTGTGAGTTGCAGTGTAAGGACCAAAGATTTTTATTCGTTGGTTGTAAAAACGGTTAGAAGTTGTGGCAACGATTTTATTTAATTAAACAAAATAAAATACTACTTCATTATATCATGGAAACCGTAGCAATGACATTCGAAATTCGAGGACATTGGATGTGATTATAACGTGAACGTTATTAAAGATATCTATTGCACTACGTGGTGTGTTGTACGATGGGTTTCTCCAGGAAATCTGATATTTCTAGATTGATTAACCATCGTGGAGAACGACCGAACCATTCGTAGTCTATGGATAGCCATATTCTTGTATCCACATCTCCATTCTAAAAAGAAGGAAACATAACGGAGCATTTTGATACATTTTAGAGGATAAGCAGACTAACTGTTCTTTCCAACTCAAATTTTGGTAGGAGGATAATATTCGCTGTCTCCGTTGCGTTTTAAACTGCAGTATATTCTAAAAGTTCCGATGCATCTGAAACAGCTTATACATTTCTTTCCTCAAAATACTGGAAGAACATTGTTGCACCTACCATTTACTGACCCTCTTGATTTTGTGTTGATGTCTGTCCGTCTGCTTGGGAATAGTTCGACCCAATAGCTTGATTTATAAAATTATATGTCCCCGAACGCACCTCAAATGAACTATTAATTTAATAGAAATAGTTGTATATTAATCATATAAATTAATAATTATTCCCGAGGTACCGGAACGCCGTTCCATGGCGTTCCGCGAGAAATCAAGCCTCGCCAGAAATCAGACCCTGGCCAGAAATAAAGTCGTGGCCAGAAATCAAGCCTCGCCAGAAATCAAGCCTCGCCAGAAATCAAGCCTCACCAGAAATCAAGCCTCGCCAGAAATCAAGTCTCGCCAGAAATCAAGCCTGGCCACTAATGCCAGATCTCGCGCCAGAAATCAAACCTTGCTAGAAGTTAAACCCTGCCCCTGGCCAGAAATCCAACCTTGATAGAAATCAAGTCCTGACCACTAATGAAGCTCTAGCCAGAAATCAAGTCTCACCAGAAATCAAGCCCTGGCCACTAATGCCAGAACTCGCGCCAGAAATCCAACCTCGCTAGAAATCAAGCCCTGACCACTAATGAAGCTCTAGCCAGAAATCAAACCTCGCCAGAAAACAAACCCTGGTCAGAAAGCAAGCCTTGTTAGAAATCAAGCCTCGGCAGAAATCAAGCCTTGGACACTAATGAAGCTCTAGCCAGAAATCAAGCCTCGCCAGAAATCAAACCTCGCTAGAAAACAAACCCTGGCCAGAAACCAAGCCCTGGCTCGACCGCTCCGGGGGCGGCGGCGCCTTCCAGAACTCACGCCGCCGCGCCCGTGCGGGCTGCAAGATTTCCTGCTCTCGTGCTCGCTGCGGGTCTGCGTGACGCGGCGTGGCCGATAGCCCACCGGCTGCCTGCGAGCGTGTAACCAAAGCCCGGGTCAACGACCCGTGGTCAATACGTCGCGAGGCGTTAGCGCGCCACCGCCCGCGCCACGCCCACCGCCCGCCCGATGGGAATCGCCCCCACCCGTTCCCTTGCTGCAGCGGCCTCTGCCCTCCGCCCTTTGGCCCTTGCCAAATGATCCGGCTGCGGCGTCCTAGACCTACAGTAACCCCTCTGCCCTTGAGCAGTCATCGAGGATGATGGCATATCATTCAGTGGGCTAGGAGAAAAATAGTTGATGTCCATTGTACAATTTTCTTTTTAACATATAGATTACAAGAATCATTTTTCTTTTAATGTATGTAGATATTTATTATTTATTATAATTTATTTTTATTATTAATATTACTTCTACTATTATTATTATTATTATTATTATTATTATTATTATTATTATAGGATTATATTACAATGTCGCCACTACTGATCTTTTGTCAGTTTTATCTGTAAACGTGGTATTCTGGACAGGTTCTTTAGAGAAGTCAAAGAAATTATGCTTAAAATCTTTTACAGTAATGTAACATTTAGTGTACCTGAAAGACGAGAAAAGGAAAAATTACCTCTAAAACAAGACAAAAAATTTACGAAATGAGTAAATAACATGGTAAACTAATTCGAATTTTGTTAAATTCCAACGGAGGTAACTCCTTAAATTTTGGGGAGGCATGTAGGGGCATTGGTACATTTAAATAGATTGATGGAAATTAATCAGAGAAGGTATTCATCAGAGAAGGAATCTTAATTCAGAGAAGGTATGCATCATTCTAATGAGTTCCAAAATGTCGAAATTTGTGTATTACGATTGACACATCATAGTCAGGAATTAATTCGCTACATAAAGTCTATCAGAGTTTTGTCGGTAGAATATTTGTGGGTGGTAATTGTCTCCCTGAACATATTTTACAGTCAAAATAAAACCGTTTCGTAAGCACAGAGGGATAACAAGAATTGCATTGCATCTTAAATTCCGCTCATCTCGTTTCATTTGTTTTTACTCTTTTTTCGGAAATGGAATATGCATTTGTGTATTCCCTTGAGAAATCATTAGACATTCACAACGCAAAGAGAGCTTCCATTTTTACGCGCTGAAGAAATCCCGTGATATTCATTTATTCCTCCCTTTGCTTTTGCAGGAGCTTTCGTTCTGTTACTATCAAGTCGGCGACTTCATTTCTGCGCTTCGGGGAACGCGTTGAAATTTAGGCCGCGCAATTTTGTGAGATTTGGACCGAAGCCCTTCATTTGGCCGCTCCTTTGTCCCGCGTGGGGGATTTGACGCCTGTCCCGTGGCGTCGGCGGCGTCGTTCCTCACGCGGTGTGGGCGTCGCGACGCGTCGCCCCCAGCAGCTCCGCCCCCGCCCCCGCCCCCGCCCCCTCCAGGCAGCCCTCGGGTCGCGCCGCCGGCAAAGCCCCCGCCACACTCAATCCACGCGAGCATCAACTGATGTCACTCCAGTGCCTCTGGCCGGGTGGTCCCAGGTTCGAGTCCTGACGGCGGCAGGATTTTTGACACTAGCTTTTCAGCTAGGTCGGATTCAGTCGCTGTCTGGAGGAGAATTCTAGCGGCCGGCTGCTCTGATCGGTAGTTTTCCGTGGTTTCTCCGATCAACACCAGGCGAATGCAGGAGCAGTACCCTAACAAACGGGCCACAGATCGCGCGCGATCTGTCCTTCCTCTTCCTTGTCCTTTCCTCAACCCTTACACACACTTACATGCACTACATTACCACACATGCCGGGAGACCGGTCGGGGACTTGCAACTTGTCCCGGCTGGGGCGGTACCTCGCTTGTGGGATGTACCTGGTTGGGGAAAACCCCGGTAGTCGGCGGTAGGTCGGCGCCGGATCTCGCCATCCAGTAAGGGAATATTATCACCGCCATCTCCAAATGGAAAAACTTGCAATACACTTACGGGACTCATGACCTTAGTAGTTCACGCACTCGGAATCACAATCAATCAGCCGGGTGCCGGACGGCTTCCACCAACACGGCCACTGAGTTTCATGGCGTCATTGAGAATTGCAAGGCGCTTCCATCGTTTGCACACTTGTGCTTGGGAAAGTGAGACCAGTTCAGAATCCTTCGCCATCTTACAAGAATGGACTTTTTAACTGAATATACTTGAATAACTGAATATACCTGAATAAAATTATTTGAGATACAACTTTTCGCAAAGTGTTGGCGGCGTATTTTCGACTCTAACTACATAGCTAGGTCGAATTCAGTCATTGTCCGAGAAGTGTAGTGACCATTTGCTCTGCTCGGTAGTTCCTCAGATTGAAGCCAGATGATCGCTGGAGTGCCAACGTAACATATGGACCACACAACGTGTGCGACCTTCTTTTCCTCTTCGTGGTATCCTCACCCCTCATTTATGCACACGTATACGTGAACAACACTTCTAAAATCCGGTAGACACGGTACAGTATTCCTGCAGGTTCTTATCTAGTTTCCGTACAGAAACTTGAAGATTTCAAACTGGAATATAAAAGCCAAAAGACGCGTAAACACGGTCTGTACGTTTTCTGCATGATTTCTGTATGAATTGCCACTAGACGCCGCTAGGGGGTGTACCGTGTAACAAATGAACTGCGCCGTCCGAGAACTTTCAGTGGCGGTATTTCTGTGCGTGCGTGAGGCTGTGTGATCTTTATTAAGTATTAATTAATCATGAGGAGCATACAAAAGAAAGTAGGAAGACAGGAATATGGAAGAAGATAGTTTATCACAATTTCACGCTACACAACACTGGGTCCACACAATTTCTGTGGATCCAGAATCGTAGGTTGACAATTCTGCTGTTATTTGCATAAAAAAGGCTGTTATTCGTTTAAAAAAGGCTTTAGCTAATCGCCAAAACTCTTTTCCACAAGAAGTGTTTTTACCTGAGAAGGAACTTTATACATCCTCACTGATATTGGCCTTTAAAACACGCATTGATCTTGGTACTCACAAACTCGCTAATTTCAAAGTCTCGCTTATACGCTTACTCGCTCCAGAAGACAAAACTGCACCTGGTTTCAGTAGATCAATTGCAGTTCCCACAGAAACAACATAAGGAACAATTCACGGCAGATAAGCTTTCTATCAATTTTAAGTTATTGAATTGTTTTTTATTGAAACACTTGTTAATAAGGGAAAGTGACAGAACTGTAGGAGTTCATTTAAGAGTAAAAATCAAATTTGCTTGAACAGAAAACTCAAACGACTTTCTAAAGAAAACCCTTAGTGTTTAAAATTTATAGATTTTATCATCTCTTTATGATTTTGGGGGCTATCGCCAGCAGGATGTCGTTTATCAACGACAATAAATCAAAAACACAAATTTGTTAAAAGAGAATAAAAAACCCTTCCGAATCCTAATTCAAACTTATTCAGTACGAGTTTGTTTTGCTCAATATATAATAGAAATAAATTAGACCAAAAATTATCATCATTCGTCTCTATTATTGCAAACCATTAAAAAGAACCAGCCCAATTAGTAGAAACCACGCAAAGAACGCGAGTGTGTGCATCGCCATGTGCTTTGCTTCTGTCGCCGTCTGCCGCCGCCCACGCCCCCGCCGGCGCCGCCGCGACAGACAGGTGGAGGTCGTTAGGCAGCGCCCTTCGCCTGCCGTCTTCCCCTGCGACACATTCCTGCAGTCCTTATTACTTCCGGCCGTCCCCGGCGGCCTGCCCCCTCGCTCCGTCTCCCGCCCGCGCCCCGCCCCCCCCGCCCCGCCCGCGCCCCGTCCCCTCCCCGCCCCTCCGCGCCCCGCCCCGCTCCGCCCCTCCCCGCCCACCCCCTCGCTCCGTGTCCCGCCCGCGCCCCGCCCGCGCCCCGCCCCGCCCCGCTCCGGCCCTCCCCACCCACCCCCTCGCTCCGTCTCCCGCTCGCGCCCCGCCCCGCCCTCCCACGCCCCGCTCCGCCCCCCACGCTCCGTGTCCCACCAAGCCCCACCCCCTCGCTCCGTCCCCCGCCCGCGCCCCACCCCTCCCCGCCCCAACGCTCCGTCTCCCGCCCGCGCCCGCGCCCCGCCCCCCCTTGCTCCATCTCCGGCCGTCACGCGCCCTTCGCACAGACAGATTGGGCCACGAGCCCTCCTGCCCCCCTCCCGCGACCACCCACGCCGCGCGGCTCTGTGGCTGCCTTTGCAGGCGGCCCACTCAGCCATCGCTTGGCTTGCCGGGAGGAATTACTTGGAAGAGGCTTCTCACTTCGCTAAAGCTGTTGTATGAGCAATTTCCCTATACTGCGGTTTTTTCACAGTTGAATTTGACGTTTCGTCAGCTGTTCGGCCACCTGTGACAGGGCTCCAATCGGCAACTATGTATAGTGACGTGTAAGCTCTCGATTGGACTATGAGTTCAATTGTGAAAAAAAAAGTAGTATAATCACATTTCCATTCGATCAGGAGAGGTGGCTCTGGGCATCAACTAATGCCACTGCAGTGCCTCAGACCGGGAAATCGGTTCGAGTCCCATGGCAGGATTTTCGAGACTAGCTAGATAGCTGGGTCGAATTCAGCCGCTGTCTTGAGAATGCTAGCAGCCGACTGCTCTGATCCATAGTTTTCAGTGTTTTTTTATCCAAACCAGGCTAATGCCGGAACAGTACAATAACAAATGGGACACGGATCGCGCGCGATCTTACCTTCACATTGCTTGTCCTATCCTACCTCTTACTTACACACACTTGCCGGTCTTGCACTACACTACCACACTTGCCGGTTTCCCGGCCTGTGTGGTAGTCGGGAGATTAGAGCTTGTCCCGGTTAGGACAGTCCCGTGGTGGTGGGAGATACCTGGTTGAGGAAAACTTCGCTAGTCGACGGTAGGTCGGCACCGAATCTCCCCATCCATCGGAGGAAGATTGCCGCTACCTCCCGAAAATAGTGCACTACACTACGGGACTAATGACCTTAGTAGTTGGCGTGCCCGAAATCACCAACAACCAACCAACCATCGGTGTAGGGGGGCAGTCCCAAAACTCAGGTTTTCATTTTCCACTTGACTTATCCAAGGGACTTATTTAGAGCTCTCTGATTGGTCAGTGAAGTCGGCGCGCAAAACACAGGTTCCAGTTGCTGGCTCGTTCTCGAAAAAATATGTGTCATGGTGCTTGTGAAAACATGCATATTTTTAATGTTTATCGAGATTTCTTGATGTAGCAATGCGTTTGGAGCTGAATGTTTTAATTGCGAAGTGTGAAATGAATGAGAAAAGCGTTGCCATCTATTTTGTAAACATGAAAATCAAAAGTACCGTCACAGGCGCCGTATCACTTATCTTTTCGAGAACGAACCAGCAGCTGTAACCTGTGTTTTGCATGTCGCCATCAATGACCATTCAAAGATCACTAAATAAGTTCCATCGCAAGTCTAGTGGAAAATAAAAATAAGCATTTTGGGACTGCCCCTCCAATAGCGGGGTTCTATGAATCACGCCAATGGTTGGTTGGTCATTAATGATTACGGGAACGTCAACTACTAAGGTCTCGTAAGTGTAGTGCATGTTTCTTGAACAATGAAAAATTAACACTTGGACAATGAAAACACATGCCTCTGGGACACCTAGACTAAGGTGACGATATCTTGGAGCCGTGTGTGAGTCTACCACGGTGCAGGACGGTGAGCGGCTTGGTTGGAGGTGGAGTGAGAGGAAGTGCTGGTGATGGCGAGGTACGCAGCATCATGGTCGTTTCACTCCACGTGACTCCGAGCTCAGACGGACGAAGGGTAGCCCGAAGACTCCACGGCTGGCCAAAGGCGCCGGCGGGACTGGAAGTCGGATTTAACAAGTACTAATTTTATATTTCGATTAAATCATTAAGTCCGCTGACACTTCGTCAGCTGTGACGCTGTCATCCAATTGCGAGCTTGAACGTCATTATAGTTCCAATTTACTGACAGCCTCACAGTTCATAAAGAGTCAACGAACATAATATTTTAATCGGAGTATAGTTAAGCATATTGGGGGAAGTTGTGAAGTTTATAAATAGACTTAATTGCGGTATTAATGATTTAATAGCGGTGGAAATGAGGACGCAAGATGTAAGAAAACAAAGAGAATACGTTAAATGAGAGAGAAGATGTTCTATAATGTTATGTCACTCGTTAACGTGACTGGCGAGAGGTAACGAGAACGTGATGAACCTGAATACCAGAGTTCGAATCCCAGAGTGGGAGAAAATAGCTGGTTGGAAAAACTTTCGCTGCTTCATGTAGTATTACTTGAACGTTCCAAATAATGCGAGAAATAACACTATTTATGCATAAAATACTACAATACTTTTGTCTTCTTTGTTTAGCGCTGATCGTTCTTCCAGGTGCACGGTAGCTTCTCTATCCTCCCCATGCTTTGTGCTCTCTTTCCCCACATTCTTGCTCTCTCAAATCATTGTTTAATTATTATTACTATTTACCTTCCAAGTCTTCATCTCTCTACTGTTCTCTTCAAAACTACTTACCGGGAGCGGTAGTTCAGTGCATCAACTGATGTCAACCGAGAGGTCCTAGGTTCGAGTCCTGACGGCGGCAGGATTTTCGACACTAGCTTTTCAGCGAGGTCGAATTCAGTCGCTGTCTCGAGGAGAATTCTAGCGGCCGGCTACTCTGATCGGAAGTTTTCCGTGGTTTCTCCGATCAACACCAGGCGAATGCCGGAGCAGTACCCTATCAAACGGGCCACGAACCGCGCGCGATCTGTCCTTCCCATTCCTTGTCCTAACCTCTCCCTTTACACACACACACTTACACTAACATGCACTACACTACTACATATTCCGGGATACAGGTCGGAAGCTTAGAGCTTGACCCGGGTGGGGCGGTGCTCCGCTGGTGGGAGAGTCCTGGTTAGGGGGAAACCCCACTAGCCGACGGTAGGTCGGCGCCGGATCTCGCAATTCAACGGGGGAAGTTCACCGCCATCTCCCGAGAAAAAACATGCACTACACAAACGGGACTAATGACCAAAGCAGTTGACGCGCCCGGAAACACGAAAAAAACGAACCAAACCAATCATGTTTATGTTGAAATTTCCTTATTTATTTCTTCTCGTATTGTGTTGCAGATTCTCTCCCCCAATCATCTTGGTTATGTTTGTGCGTTTCTGGTCGGAATGTCGTCATCTCCGTCCTGCGTCCCGCCCCCTTGTCTTGGTAGGGCCTTCTCCGCGACCGCTCTCCTTGGGCGCGTCTGTCTGGCGCACGGCGACACCCACCGCGTGTCCTGTCAAACGCAGCGCGCGCCGTGCGGCGTGCAGGCCGCGCAGGGGGAGAGGGCGCCCGCAGCCGCACTCGTGCGTGCAACCCTCCGCTCGCCGCCCCGCCCCGCCCCCGCCCCGCCCTCCATAGAGCAGTCCTCGGAGAGAGGGCGGCTGGATCGGTGCAACTCCCTCCTGATATTATTATTATTATTATTATTATTATTATTATTATTATTATTATTATTATTATTATTATTATTACGATTATTACTATTATTATTATTATTATTATTATTATTATTATTATTATTATTATTATTATTATTATTTGCAATTCTCGAAGTCGCTTGTTGACTATGATAGAACTTTTTGATGAACAATAATTTGGACTGTCTTTGAGGAAAATTCTGAGTATTTGCCAATAACCATTTGCTACAATGGTTCTCTATAAGCTGTGAAGTCGGATTCCAGTTTAGTTATTTTGAGATAGCTGTAAACGATGTATTCATTCATTTCTTCAGTCTATTTCGTTTTCTGCCTTAGCTTATATACTGCAATATTATTTTTTCAAATATTTTATCAATTTCTAACATTTCAATCTTAATTGGTATAATTTTCGAAAATCTAAAAATAATAAAAGATGATACAATCAATAAAAATAAAAAACGTCATAAATAATAAAATAGAACAAAATAAAACCGAAATAATAAGACAAGTTCTGACATACACAACATGGGTTCAGGTTGTTAAAAATACTTGGTAAAAATATTTAAAATAGGTAGCATTTTATATAAAAATTTTCGATATTGAAAAATCTACGAGTCGGTAGAAGCTTTCTGGGTAAAGTTACTTGTCCAACTTATATGACATAAGCAGATTTTTGAAATACGTATAGGTTCATTACAGTTAACATGCGTAACGAATATATTGATGAATCAAAAAGTATACATAACTGTGGGAGTAGATCACCGTATTGTAGCCAAAATTACATCTTTAACTATTGCTAACTATTTATTTTTAATTTTATATTTACTTGACTGTAAATATAAAATTAATGCAATGAATTACTTGCAATGAATCAGTGTATGTAAACATCAGTTTCATGTTCTGCAACACTTTTAACTTGTGCATGGGCCATTTATAATGCGATGCAATGATGAAAATGCATGAAAATCCAACGTAAAACAACAGACACGCGACTAGAAAGACTGATAAAATAGCACCGTGAACGGCCGCGAACTCATTTGGCACATCACGTCACACACAAAGGGCCAGCAACGTGGAAGGAGAAGGGAAGTGCCACGGGTCGTAGGGACCGCACTCTGACGTTCGAGGGTGGTTGGGACGTAGTGTGGCGTGCCGTGGCGGGGACGGGCGTGGCGTGGCGGGGATGGGCGGGGAGGGGCAGGACAGGGAGTGACAGGGAGGGGGCGGGGCGTCCAGGGGCTGGGTGGGGCAGGGCGGAGCGGAGCGTGGAGAGGCTGGGTGGGGAGGAACTGGGCGGGGTGTTCGGGCCGGGCCGGGCCGGAGCGGGGAGGGGCGGGGCGGGGCGGAGCGGGGCGTGGCGGGGCGGGGCGGGGCGGAGCGGAGCGGGGTGCTGCGGAGTTACACGGGGCGGGTAGTTACAGGGTTGCGCGGGGCAGGGCGGAGAGGAGCGGAGCGTGGCGGTGATAAGGGGAAAGGCTAGGCGTGTGGGCGCGGGTAGGGGCTGGAAGGGGCGGGTAGAGGCGGAGTAGGGGCGATAAGGGGCGTGTAGGGGCGAGTTGGGGCGGGTTGGGGTGAGTAGGGGCGAGTGGGGGCGAGAAGGGGCGAGTAGGGCGAGTAGGGCAAGTAGGGGCGAGTAGGGGTGAGTAGGGGTGGGCAGAGGCGGGCAGGGTCGGGCAAGGGCGGGTAGGGGCAAGTAGGGGCGTATAGGGGCGAGTAGGGGCGAGTAGAGGCAGATAGGGAAGGGTAGGGGCGGGTAAGGGCGGAACGGGGGCGCGTAGGGGGCGGGCGGGGTGGGCAAGGAAGGCGGGAAGGGCGGCGAGAGGCGGAGCGGAGCGTGGCGGGGCAGGGGTGGGCGTCGCGTCGCGTCGCGTCGCCTCGCGTCGGCCTGTGGCAGCGTCCCGGCAGCAGCTGTCGCTTCGAGTCGTGGCGCCGCGGCGCGCCGCGCCGGGCAGCTCGCTCCGCGCCGAGGCCTTTTTGGTATAAATTATCCGCGACAGTCTTGACAGATGTCCACGTGAAGTGGCCGGCCCTCGCGCGATGTGGTTGAGTTAACGGCCATCGCCGACCCTGCGGTATTTATAGGCGCGTCGCCTCGCCTCGCCCGGCTCCCTCGCGAACGCTCGGCCTCCGAATACAGTCCGCTCCGGTTATAGCGAACTTCTGGGGACTAACGTGTTCGGTTTACTATATCAAAGGTTCGCTATATCCGATAAAGTCAAAATCAAATAGAATTTCCCCACAATTATTGATTTTAATAATATAGAGTTACAGCAAAATTCATTAGCAGCACGAACGGAAAATTTCAATATTTTTATTTGTTTTGAAGATCTCCCTCCATGCCAGATTATCGCATTGGTCCAGATACCTCCTGGATTTACAGAAAGAATACAACCACTTGATAATTTCTTCTTCCGGCAGAGAAAAGCTATTTACTGTCGGTTATCTGAAAAATGTGTCTCATAAAAGTAGAAACGCCTATGTTTCCGATAGAGACACAATTCTTTAATTGTAACCTTTTATTTATCTGCAATTTTCATCTCCTCGTTTCCGTAATATGATAAAGTATTCTTGGTTTGCTACCAAGTACATAACAGCCTTCTGAATTTTTAGTGCCCGTCAAGTATTGCCTTTGAAACTGTGAAAGAACAATGCAAAGAAGAATGTGACAGAAAAGTTTTTATTCGTTGTGCGTGGAGCCAAAATCATTTATGTTTTAATCATTCAGTTGAAACCAGCCATTTCTGCTTTTTATTCGTGCCGCAATAACTTGCGACGAGGAACTGCCCCTGGCTTTTGCCTGTCCGCTCGTTGGCTCTGTGGCCTGCCTTTTCCGACGTCCGCCCGCCCGCCCGCTCAATGCTAGTAGGGATGTCCAGCGGCGTTGCAAGACTCCATTGCTCGGTAAGATTTTAGCTTCAGTTTTGGCGTCTTATTGTGGAAACTGGCAGCTTTTATGGGCACCTGTAGTACATCGCGTAATTCATAAAAATCTCGAGAGGTGTTTCGACACGAAAGATCTGATACTTCGCTTGTAAGTAGCAAATCACTACTGGTGCTTCTACAATACTTAGGGCAAAATGTAGGCTGCTCCCAAGACTGTAATGACTCGCACTTCCCAGGTTTTTGAATGACCTGGAGTTTAAATAAGTTCTCTGAGGAACGGATCCCAGAGTTCCGATAACTGTCGGGACGATCTGTGCTTTGATGTCACACATTCGGCTGATCTCGGATGTCCAAATGTGTATACTTAAGAAGTTTCTCCGGCCCCTTCTTTACGATGTTGTGATTTTAAGACGCAACAACTTCTACAACTGGACATTCAATTTTGTTCCACATTCCAAATAACAATGTCCTGTTTGTTTGTTGCATTCCTATAATCAGTTTGTATATGTTGGTTGTAAAATATTTTACACAATACAATAGTCGTTATAGATTATAGTGTTTGTTCTACTTGGAATATGTTTCATCAAAAGATTTTCAATTTAAATACATTTTGTCGTCTGCAATTTTTAGATAATAAATTCTTAGTGTGAAAGGGGCTTTGTATACCCAACCTCAATGTCCCTTTTCAACAGTGAAGCCGTTTTATTCATAACAAGAAGCACATAAAGGAACAAACCTACACCACACTGTTGCAAATTACGTAATAAAATGGAGTATTTTGTCAACAAACTCGTCTCATACGCGAATCACCTTTTCTGCGCTCATGTTAAGAAACTTACTATTTTAGATTTTAATTATTACTTTGTCTCGTTCTTAGATTCATCTGATCATCATTTATTTTCTACTTAAAACACAGCACTTCTATCCAACTTCAGTATCAATGTCATTAAAATTAGAAACGGGAGGTATTGTACCTTTGCTGTTTCATGCCATACCTATCGTTGTCATGATACATTTATAACAGATTAAATTAATTTTAGATTGTTAAACAAATGTAATGAATAATTTTTATCACTTGTGTGGTGTTGGCCGTTTGCTCATTGGGATCACTTAACGTACTTTCAGCCGAGTGCACACTAACTGTTACTACGAGAGGGAGGTAGAAAGATGAAAACTTAGAGCAGAGGCTAGGTTAGGCGCACTTTCCACAAAAATTAAAAATTATAGGGAACTAACAATGCCGGAAATAATATTTTAATTTATCAAAGAACAATAATACTTACTAATATCAGTGAGTCCAAATAAAGTGTGATTTTTTTCTTTTTTTCTTAATGGATGAATCAAATATACACATTCCAATGTGGAATTCGAACACAAATTTTATACTCCGGTTGCCGGAATAACGTGTTTGCTTTGCCACAAGCCAAAACAGAAACAATGAACGTGTAAGTATGGAATCAACGCAAAAACGGGAAAAAGTACACATTAAAAAACTGAAGTTTCAATTTCTATTTAGAGAGCTAAACGTCAGCAAAAGCACTCTTTAGCCTTTCCAAAAAGCGTAGTGGGAAGGCGCGAAAAACATGTGTTCTGAGGATATTTTTTTCTATCGTTTCTTTCCGACTATTAACTGTTTTGGCATAATTCTATTCGACTCTTTGAGTACTTTAAAATGGTGCTAGATAAATGTATACTTCCATTTTAAAAGTTTATGTTGTATCAATATCTAAAAAGTGAAAAAAAATTACAAAGTTGAATACGAAATATGTTATTTCTCTCATCATCTACAACTTGATGCAAACCGAATCCCGATATCTCATATCGTTTTGAAGATATTCACTGACTTAAGGGCTCCAGTATACATCAGGTCAGGCTATAAAACGCCCTCTATACATAATAATAATAATAATAATAATAATAATAATAATAATAATAATAATAATAATAATAATAATAATAATAATAATAAAATTGCCTTTATTAGTGGCGAGACTCAGGCCATCAGGCCTGCTCTTCCGCCTAACCACATACATCGGGTAGGGCTATAAGAAACTCCACCTCAAATATTTACTGACGATTCAAGATACTGAGATTGGGTTTTCCCCAAGCAATTCAGGACATAGGAGCTCATCAGTTGTGTTTATTAGCTTTTCGTAACATTTTTCATTGTAATGATTTTGGACTAACTTCGTTTTTTAATGGAAAAAATCTGCCGAAAACGGAACTCGATAGTTGAATTATTGTATCTTACGAAAGCTTCGCCGGGACGTGTGCTGGAAGGGAAGTTCGATCAATGGTCACCAAGGTCGCTGCTTTGCCCTTCACCTTGCGGCTTGATGGACTGCTGAGTGAGGATGGGCGATTATTAAATAATAATCGATTAATTTCAAATCGACGGTTTTTCATTAGATTAATATGCATCGATTAATCGTTCTGAATTAATCGATTTGTCTTACATAATCGATTAAGTTTTTGCATGTTTTAAATAATGCATAAAATCGATAATTTTTTATTTGTAAATTAATTAGTTAGTCTTTTAGGCGTTTTAATTAAGCGTTAAGTAGTTGTTTTAGAAGCTCGTCACGATTTAATTAATAATACTCATTCCACACACGTACTCATGAGAAACGAATGTAACTCAGTTTAAAATGAAAATGGCCAAAGAATTTGAAAAAAAGTAGCATCAATAATTGTAATGTAACAATGTAATTCGTGGAGGACGATTTTAGAAAAAACGGGTAAATCTGTCTCTTTTTTTATTTCATACTGAATATAATACATTCACTAAAATATTAGAAAATACATAATTCATTCAATTTGTCTTCTTAAGACCTGTAGATTTGCGGAAAAAGATGTGTTCCATTTAAAAACCGAAGGTAGATTAATATCTTCAAAATAAAAAAAAAATGTTATGAAAAGCTAGTAACTACAGCTCATGAGAGACTATCTCCCGAAATCTTTGATTAAAATTCCATCTCAATATTTCGAACCTTTAAAAAAAGCATTCGAGATGAAAGATCGTAGAACTTCGCAGTGGAAGGGGAAACATTTGCAAAATGTATTTATTGAAGTTATCGTTTACAAATAATTTTCTGAGTGTGTTAACGTTATCTGCAACAATGACACGCTGTTACACCGTAAATGAGCATTGTGATTTTATCTTAATTTTTGGCGATTGTGGTCGCCACGCTGCTGCGAGTTGTAATATTCTCCGCTTTATATCATTCGTGTTGCACCGAGGCCTGCAACCATCTTAAGCCTTGAGGTCATAGTTGGAACAATTGGTAATGTACGTATTCATGACGAGTTTGATGTACGTTTGTGGACTAAGAAGTTATAAAATAAACATGTTTTCGGAGCTCGGAAGTTAGTGTACGTCATTGCCAAAAGTATTGCGATTTCAAGAAACTTTGTTCACCTGGCAATAAGTGAGAAAGGCTACCGAGTGTTTCAAATTCTTACAATCACAGTTGTGATATTAATGTCATTGAAGAAAGCAGTTTTTCACATTGCGATGTAATTTCCTTTTAAATTCATTTTTGGATCACCCTTGATCAATATTGTAGACACTAGAAGTCCTAAAGTCCTAAAGTCCTAAAAGAAGTACTAACAATGTTTCAAGAAATATTATTAAAACGAAGTAAGCTACTTACATAATATTGCATGCCCTGCAAAGTTGAGTATTATGTATTGGTCGCTTACTCATTTACTTACATTTAACTTTATTCCATGAAAGTGGGAAGGCATTCTCGTTCAGCCTCTAATAAGGATCTTGGTTAATAATTCTACTTGCCTAATTTTTGTTAGGATTATTGTCTTTTCCTTTCAGTAATAGAATTTATCGCATTTTCATTACGCAATACTCAATAAGGCAGGATAGACAGACAAGCCTGGTCGAGTTACCAACCGGGAGCCCGCCAAGTGCAGGCTAATCGCTTCACTAATTCGCTGGTGACCTGCTACCTAGCGTGGCGGTCGTACTCTCTCCAAGTGCAC
Source organism: Teleogryllus occipitalis (assembly GCA_011170035.1). NCBI lineage: Eukaryota > Metazoa > Arthropoda > Insecta > Orthoptera > Gryllidae > Teleogryllus > Teleogryllus occipitalis. The sequence continues at coordinate 83,651 of BLKR01003438.1, read as the reverse complement.
TTAGTCGCTGCAGGTCACCTCAGTCGCAACTCAACATCGAGATACGGTCGCTCCCGAGATTTAGCTGTCACCTCCCATTCGTGTAGTCGCGGCGGCAGGAGGAGGGGAGATGAGGGACTCTGTGACCATCAGTCACTCCTCCTCGTGTCGGCGACTCGACACCCACTTTTAAGCCATTCTATTGTACTTATTACGTCGTCAGTCGTAATGCAAGCAAGACACTTACTGGTAAAGTTCAAATAAATAACACTCTCCCAACTGATCACAATATACAAGCTGGTGTTCCCCAAGGATCTCCTTTATCACCTATGCTTTTTAATGTTTTTATTTCTGATATGCCTTACCTCTTACATTCAGATATTTGCGGACGACACTGCAATATTTACCACTCATAGTGATCTTCTTTTAGGTAGAGATAATCTCCAAGATGACCTAAATCTTTTCATGTCTTGGTTCAATGATTGGCAAATAAAAATAAATCACCAAAAATCTCAAGCTAAAATGTTCTCCTTAAAACGGATTCTTCCCACATATCCTTTAATAATTAATAACCGTGCAGTTAAATGGCTTCCAAATGACACTCCTGTTAAATATCTTGGACTTCAAATAGATACCAAATTAACCTGGAAAAAACGCACAACATCAATAGCTAATAACACACACATAAAAATATTAAAATTGTATCCATTCATAAATAGAAAATCAAAATTATCAATAGACTCAGCATTAATAATATTTAAATACATTATACGACCTTCACTGACCTACGCCTACCCAATTTGGGGAGGTGCCGCTAAAAGCAACCTTCAAAATAAATTTTTAAGAAATGTTTTAAAAGCTCCATGGTATATCAGAAATGATCAAATTTTAAAAGAAGTATCTACAGAACCTCTAAAAACTTGGATTTTAAAACGTTCTTCTAATTTCTACTTTTCTCTTTCATCTTGCCCAGCCACTCCTTTGTATACTCTAGGTAAATCAGTCAGTCATTTTCCACGAATAAAATCAACATATTCTAAAGACCCACTATATATAGACCACTATTCTATAGACCACTTAATTATCTGTCAAACAGATTCCAACATTTCTAAATTAAATATTTATGTTTTTAATCCAAATATTGTATGTATTTTTCTGTAGGACCCTTCCTGGGTATCCTTTGTCGTTATTGTCTTATATTGTAAATATTATTGTCTTCAAGCATTGTGCATGTATGATGAAATGTACTTAAAACAAAATTGTATACACTATGTATCATAAAAACCATTGAAAGACATAATAATGACGAAAAAGGATAATAAAAAACTATTCAATTTTTTTTAAAAAGACACTTACTGGCAGGTACCAACGTAAGTGGAAAGGTAATAGTAAACTGTAAAACTTAGTAATTATTTTGTGCAAAATAGTATTTGTGAACTTTTCTAAAATAGTATTTTAAAGGCACTAAAATCGCCCAAAAAATGTTCTCTACTTCTTTGTTCAGGCAATAATTGTCTGAGTCACGCGAATAAAGACAATATAATAATTTTTCCTCAACTCTTCGAGTAGTTTCTACATCTCCATTTTGTGTTACTATCCAACTACTTGGATCATCGCCATCAGATCTCTAGCTATGTCTCCTCTGTCGAAGAAAATGTTACATTGGTGCACATTGCAAGCATGAGAGGTTTTTTTTATCATAATGTTTTTAGCGATTTTACTGCGTAACATTGCCCCAGGCACTAACAAGACATCATTTCGGCGTGTTATACGTTGCGAAAAAATTCTGACAAAATTAAAATTGAATAATTACGAATTAATTACATGAATGAAAAAGAAACATCATTTCTGATGAGCATGGAAGTAATTTTTTCAGAAGAAATAACTAGACATTTATTCACATGAAATATCAGAGAACATTAATCCGTATTTTTATCAGTAATTATTTACGTAATGAAATGAAATGACTGATTTGAATTTGTGTCTTTTCCTGCTTTTACAAAGAACGAATCCGCATTATTTATTAATCTAAATTTCGTTGAATAAACAAATATGAAGGATTTATGATAAGTTTTAATTATCAATCTGGTGAACACAATTCTTGATTTATGCGCTCCTTACTTACTTTTTTCAAGCAAAGGAACCCCCTGAAAACGCACTTTCTTTAATTCCATCATCTCTCCACAAATGAGAGTATCGCGTCTTAACTATTTTACATTCCATTTACCCCTCAGGTCAGAAGGCGCTTCTTAATAGGTTAATTGACGTATGGTCATGTTTACAAGTCCTCGCCTCCCCTTTTCCGAGAAATATCCGCTAAGTAGCACAAGATGTTACGAAGTTTTGTTACATTAATTCTTCATTAATGTTTCCTTTGCAGCCTTTAGCTGAACTCTTCCCATCAGCGTTTACTTCTTAAAACCTTGGCAGACGTCCATTTTCAAAACCTGACAGCAATTATGTGGAGTAAGCACCTGGGTTAAATATTGGACCGCGTAAGCCCTCAACAACGTTAAACTTCGGCTTTGAAAGACTGAGGTGAAGGAGGGGAGAGCGAAGCGAAAGAAGAGGTACGGAGGGGAGCGTGCACTGACGTTGCAAGGGAACCAGGAGAATTGGAGCGTAGAGGCACAGGAAAACGACTAAACACCTCGAAAACTTCAAACCCGTCTCTCCGCTTCTTTCAGCCGCACACAAAGTTTCTTATTAGTCGGATTTTTGGTGCAGCGGGCGCAGCGGTGGGGCTGCCTGGTTTCGGGCGCGGGCCCTGCCTGCCGGTGCGCTCCACTTCCTCCCTTCATGTGTGACTTCCGGTGCGGTAACAAGCGACCGGGCGGGGCAACCTTCGCCCTCCACAACGCGCCCTCTCTCCGCCCTTATTCACGGTAACAGGGAAAGTTTTTGGATTCACGCTGCGAGAATTGTGCGCGGTGGAGAATTCGGGGATTTTTTTACCTGCGTCGGGTCATCGACTTGGCCCCGCCCCCTCGCGTCCAAGTTTTCTTACCGTTACTGCCCGCGTTCTTGCCGCAGCAGGACTTCTGGACTAGAGGCCGCCACTGGAAGCCCTGGACCTGTGGAAAGTTGGCAGATTAACTACACACAAGAAATAGTAATTTGTTGCAGAAGTCGATAATATTTATGTGTGTCGTACGTGTCATAAACATTATTACAACAACCGTGCGAGAACTCTCACCTGTTAAATCCCACCTTCTTTTCAATTTTTCCATTTCCATATTAAGCTTGAAATATATTATTTTTCTTCAGGACCCTCTTATCGTCCGTCACTTGTGGTATATGTCACCTTGTAATTGATAACAATACAATACACCCTTATCAATGCAAACTAATCTTATTAACTTTATTACCGAGCAGAGAGGTACTCCCGTGTAATTCATTCGCGTAGTATATCAAGTATTTGCTTTAATTTCACATACAGTTTCGAATTCTACAGGTTCTAATCAGGTGGGTTAGAATTGAGAAGCGTCGAACCAGCAAAAATGTAATACACTGTTCAAAAAGATCTCTTCCTGTAAATTACGGTGTGAAGAACGTTTCTTTGATGCCTTGGGCTTCCAAATTTTAGTTTCTAAGGTTCTAGAACGCTTCGTTTAGCAGTCATTAAACGATATGGATAAAAAAACGCAGTCGAGTGTTGCGGATTGCATTTGACATAAATATTTAGTTGCTTTTGTTTTTGCTTTTTCAAAAAGTCCGTCATATTTTCAAAGTAAAAGTCGAATTCTTCACGTCTCCATAAAATTCTGTTTCATTAGAGACCTCATTTATAAAGATTGGTTGTGTGTGAGAGCCGCAAAAGCAATGTATACTACTGAAGCAATATAGCAAACGATGCGAGATTAGATAAGTATCAAACGGAACCGTATGTCTGATTTATGAAAAATCTTCAACGTTATATCCCCTGTGTAAAAATGTCTATGATATATAATTTGCGTTTGCATTTGACTCTTCTTCCTGCGAAAGGTGCCGTACTGTACTTGTTTGATGGATAAAGCCACGGATTAGTTCTTACAGTATGAAACTGATTATAGTTGTTAATAGTGGGCGAATAATTACTACGACACTTGTGTTACGGTCGTGATTGTTCGTGTGACACGCAAAGTTCTCCCATTCACGTTCCCATTGCTAAGTCGCTATCTGTCATTTTCTCGCGTGTGTGCTGCTGCATTCTTCATGAGCAATCGCTTGAATGGGGCGAGTAATCGATGGCGCTCTGTCAAGGAACGTCCATCGGGTCGTCCGCGGGACGGCGCCGCCCACGCACGCGGGCTCCGTCAGGGACGGCGTCTGTGCCGACGCGTCAGTGCTCTGCTTACACTGCACGCGCAAAAATAACTCGCCTCCCGTTTTCTCGGCGCGCCAAAACGGCGCTCATAATTTGACACGTGACGGCCCGAGCCCCGTCGTTAGGGCGGGCGATGAACCGCTGGGGCAACGGTTGTGATTGCTGGCGTAAACCGACTGCATCCCGCGGTCAACTTTTCCCAAGCTGTTTATCGACCTCCCCAAAATGTCATACCCCGACTGCATCCCGCGGTCAACTTTTCGTAAGCTGTTTATCTACCTCTCCAAAATGTCATACCCCGACTGCATCCCGCGGTCAACTTTTCGTGAGCTGTTTATCTACCTCCCCAAAATGGCATACCCCGACTGCATCCCGCGGTCAACTTTTCCTAAGCTGTTTATCTACCTCCCCAAAATGTCATACCCCGACTGCATCCCGCGGTCAACTTTTCGTAAGCTGTTTATCTACCTCCCCAAAATGTCATACCCCGACTGCATCCCGCGGTCAACTTTTCCTAAACTTTATCTACCTTCCCAAAATGTCATACCCCGACTGCATCCCGCGGTCAACTTTTCCTAAGCTGTTTATCTACCTCCCCAAAATGTCATACCCCGACTGCATTCCGCGGTCAACTTTTCCTAAGCTGTTTATCTACCTCCCCAAAATGTCGTACCCCGACTGCATCCCGCGGTGAACTTTTCCTAAGCTGTTTATCTACCTCCCCAAAATGTCATACCCCGACTGCATCCCGCGGTCAACTTTTCTCTAATCTGTTTATCTACCTCCCCAAAATGTCATACCCCGACTGTACCAAAGTCACGAGTATTTCGTCGAACGTAATTATTTTGTTTGCCACATCATGTTAAAGTCACAAGAAAAATGGTCCGAATTCTTACTTTGAATTTACCACTCCCATCAGAACCATTCGCAAACTATTTATTTATTTATTTATTTATTTATTTTACGTAAAAAAAACAGTTAAAAACTGCGTATGACGTGCTATGGGGAAAAGTGAATTGTGTGCACATTTTCAAAATTCTGTGATCCCTCACTAAGTCATATACTACTTAAATTTTGAGTTTTTGAGAGGGAGAAAAAAAAACTCCAATGTAATAAAATTTATTTTCAAGGATAAACAAGCAATAAATTTTGAATTTTGAAAGGGAGAAAAAAACAACAAAAAGCTCCCATGTAATAAAATCTATTTTCAAAGATAAATAAGCAATAAATTTTGGCTCTTATTACTTCCTGCTGCGACAACATGGAAACGATATTTTGAATAACTGTATTTCCCACTGAATTCTAGAAGACGTGCACAGAAAATGAAGTTACATTTATGTCCAGAAGCAAAACAAGGGCCATCTCAGCATTTGCTCAATGGATCAGGGAAACTGGACGAAAAACCTGATCGAGATGGGGGTCATTGACCCGGAAGCTGTTGTACAATAGTTGTTACAGGTTGTTTATACTCATTTATACAGTCCAAATGGTAAATAATGTATTATGTATCATTGTTAAAATTAATGTTACTTTTCTTGTGATGCTCATTATAGTCTCTAATTGTATAGAAACAGTAACTAGTTACTAGTAGATAACAGTAGTGAAATGACATAATCACAAACCTAAACACAATCTGAAATCCACCAGGTTTGTTTCTTTCATGCTGCTGTCTGATTGGTCTTCGGTGGACTTCCAGCGTAAACTTAACGTAAAAGCTTGGGGTTTGTGAACTCGTAATTTTACAGCTTTTCGTCTACGGTTACGTTAAGGCGTTGTGAATGATCTCGCTTAATAACTCATGTCTATGTTTTGCGGCTACGTTACGTTTACTTTTCAGTTTCCATTGTGAATGAGGCGTAACGCGAGAGGCAAACACTCGTCCATACACACAGTGAGCGAGTCCAGACCGTGCGTCCGGCCGGAACCTAAATACCGAATTAAATATACTAGCACTTCAAAGACATGACCTGGAAAGAGATAGGCATTTTTTCATCCAATCGGGAGCTCCAATACTAAACATTTAAGTCGTAACGAGGTTACCGATTGTATGACTGTCCCCCCCCCACTTCCGTCCAGATTTTGGTTACGTTAAGGCGTTGTGAATGATCTCGCTTAATAACTCATGTCTATGTCTTGCGGCTACGTTACGTTTACTTTTCAGTTTGCATTGTGAATGAGGCGTAACGCGAGAGGCAAACACTCGTCAATACACACAGTGAGCGAGTCCAGAGCGTGCGTCCGGCCGGAACCTAAATACCGAATTAAATATACTAGCACTTCAAAGACATGACCTGGAAAGAGATGAGCAATTTTTCATCCAATCGGGAGCTCCAATACTAAACATTTAAGTCGTAACGAGGTTACCGATTGTATGACTGTCCCCCCACTTCCGTCCAGATGTTGACCTTCATGTGGCACTATATTTAACTCGGAGTGTAGTTTGTGCTTGCCGATTGCGCGTTCCATGTTCTGTTCTGCGCTTGACCTCGCAACCCGCATCGGCTGTACAAGTCCGCAGCCGCTCTCAACGTCGTTTTATTTTGGGATTGCTATTGTGTGCAGTCGGCGTCTGGAATTTTCCAGCTTCTTTCCTTGGAACGCTGGTCTGCACGGCGCCCTCTAAGAAAGCACCTCCCGGCGCTGTTGCCACGTCTACTGGGTGTCAATAGCCCGGTGAAACGTGAGAAAAAGGTCATATCGTTACATGTTATTTTCCTAGGGCTTTTATCCAGCCAACAGCCGGTTACCCTTTACGTCGCGATGGGACGCATATTCGACCATACACTAGACCAACACACTTGCGGGCTCCTCTGATCTGGGGTCAACAGAACGCGAGGCCCTCCGCGACAACACACACACACAAAGTCAAGGGACAAACAGCCATGCCCAAGGCGGGACTCGAACGCGCGACCCTTCGGACCGAAGCGATGAGTCGGTACTCGCTCTTAGCCACGCCGGCCATTCAGATCGGCCAAAATATGATGTCTATTGATTGATTGATTGATTGATTTTTTCGTGTTTCCGGGCGCGTCAACTACTGTGGTCATTAGTCCTGTTAGTGTAGTGCGTGTTGTTTTTTCTCGGGAGATGGCGGTGATCTTCCCCGCTGGATGGCAAGATCCGGCGCCGACCTACCGTCGGCTAGTGGGGTTTCCCCCTAACCAGGACTCTCCCACCAGCGGGGCACCGCCCCAGCCGGGACAAGCTCTCAGCTCCCGACCGGTCTCCCGGAATATGTGGTAGTGTAGTGCATGTTAGTGTAAGCGTGTGTGTAAGGGGAGAGGATAGGACAAGGAAGAGGAAGGACAGATCGCGCGTGGCCCGGCGGGACTAGAACTCGCGACCCTTCGGACCGAAGCGCTGAGTCGGTACTCGCTCTTCATCACCTTGGTCATCCAGGTGGGTTCCTTCCATGTGACGTTCAATCAATTCAGAAATAAACGTGCAAAAGGGAGACGAGAGTTCGTCTCGCCCCAGGCGATGAATTCCAGGGAGAGCAGCGTATTATCAGCAGGGATGGCTCGGGGCGAGCGGAGGTTGTGAGTAGAAGCGAGTTTCATTTGTGCAGCGTTCTGAACGGACGAAAAGTGCACAGGACGTTCATCACTGTGATGCGACTATTTCTGTCCTTAACGAGCATCTAGAGCGTCCTGCAGCATGAATTGAAAAACGGAGGGTCAGTTTGACATTAGCCACCCGGCGCGCGCATTGCGTGTCCAGAAATACAAATACAAGGTGTTTCAATGAGGACTTTACAAGTTTTAATGCTCATACACACTCATTCATACGACCCGGGAGCGGTGGTTCAGTGCATCAACTGATGTGACTGCAGTCCCAGTTACCGGGAGGTCGTAGGTTCGAGTCCCGACGGCGGAAGAATTTTTCGACACTCGCTTTTCAGCTAAGTCGAATTCAGTCGCTGTCTGGAGGAGAATTCTAGCGACCGGCTGCTCTGATCTGTAGTTTTCGTAGTTTCTCCGATCAACACGTGTTGAATGCCGGAGAAGTGCCCTATCAAACGGGACATTGACAAAGAGCGATATTTCCTTCCTCTTCCCTGTCCTATCCCTTACACACACATTTACAGGAACATGCACTATACTACGACACATGCCGGGAGACCGGTCAGGGACTGGGCTTGTCCCGGCTGGGGCGGTGCCCTGCTGGTGGGAGAGTCCTGGATCTTTTTTGTGTGAATAATGAGCAATAGCATTGCTCATTATACTATGCTTGCAGTTCCGCTTCAGAAATGAACCTATGGTCGGATTAAAAGAATTTGGCGACGTTGAGAGGTTGCGTACCACTGAGCACGTGTTCCCGGGACACGAAAATAAACTCTTGAAATACATAGCTATAAAAATAACGAAAACATTTATCCATATTGTTAGAACGTACAGCTTCAGAAGCACAGCTGTCAATGACCAACTTATTTTAATCGGACCGTAGGGGCGCAAAGCGCTGCCTTTGGACGTTGGTTTGGAACTCCTGTGAGCAGGCGGTTTTATTTATTTATTTTACGTCAAAAAACAGTTAAAACTGCGTGCTATGGGGAAAAGTGAATTGTGTGCACATTTTCAAAATTCTGTGATCCTTACACTAAGTCATATACTACTTAAATTTTAGGAAAAAAAAATAAAAAAGAAAAAAAGGAAAAAAAAGAAAGAAAAAAGAAAAAAGCTCCCATGTAATAAAATCTATTTTCACGGATAAATAAGCAATAAATTTTGGCTCTTATCCATGTTGCCCTTCGGAATAATACTTCCTGCCGCGACAACATGGAAACGATAATTTAAATAATTGTATTTCTCACTGAATTCTAGAGGACGTGCACAGACGGTTGAGCGGCGTGCACGCCAGGGTGGGCGGGGGGTGGGGTCGGGGGGCGGGGCGGGGGGCGGGGCGGGGGGCGGGCTCGACGGCCGCGAGGGGGCGGAGGAGGGAGAGGTTTCGTACCACTGGGCACGTGTTCCCGGGACATGGAAATAAACACTTGAAACACATAGCTATAAAAGTAACCAAAACATTTACTCATATTGTATGAACCTACAGCTTCAGAAGCACAACTGTCAATCGCCAACTTATTTTAATCGGACCATAGTGGCGCAAAGCGCAGCCTTTGGACGTTGGTTTGGAACTCCTGTGAGCAGGCGGTTGAGCGGCGTGCACGCCAGGGTGGGCGGGGGGCGGGGGGGCGGGCTCGACGGGTGTCTGGGGCTGGTCGCCGGCCGCGGGGGGGCGGAGGAGGGCGGGCCGCAAGTCAGGAGCAATCATAGTAATTTGTCAAGATGAAATGCTCATTAGGATCTTTCAGCTCCGTCGGTCGGTCTGCGCGCCGCTCCCTAGCCACTCCCCCTTTCCGTCCGCCTGGGCCTAAGCTGCATGGAATTGGACACGTTTGGAACACTTAATGAGCTGCATTTGACAGTGGAATGAATACTAATAAACGATTCTGGTCTGTTCTCGTGTTCGTGGAGGGTGGTGTGTGTCATCTAGACATGGCTGTGTGGAAACACTGGGAGATTTTAAATATAATGGAGGAGTGGAATACGAGAACGCCAAATGTTCTAGTAACAATTCAAAAGGCGAAGGAACATCTGTTTTATCATGCTCTTGTACAGACAGTTAATCATCATGTAGTGACGAATGATTTCTTACTGATTTGTTTGCAATCCCAGCCGTAGGAGAACATGTGCTAGAAAACATTTGGTTAACTGTAGGTATTCAATTTACACTGTGAAAATATGAAAAAAAAGCGGATCATTGTGTAGTGTCTGGTGTCAGTTTACAATGTATTGTTATGCCAAGACACTTCATGTAAAAACACAAGCATCCTTTCTCTAGGATAATATTACTTTAGCCAGCGCCCCTCGTCTGATAACAACAAGATCTACTATGTTTCGGTCTGTATCTGTAACCTTAAATTCATATAGTCTTTTAAAAGCGTGAAAAAACAGGCCTTTCCAGGCATATGAACTATTTATTTCAGTTTATCGACTATTGTATCACAGTGCTTCCTTCGTCATCTCACTTTTATTTCTCGTATAGTATACCTACAAAATGTACTTTGCTCCACGCTCTCGGTTGCCACATAGTTGCCCCATTATCGCCAGATCTTCAGAACATTTGAAGGTCTGGCCGTTACCGCCCCTTTTGTGAGCTCTGGTGCCATAAAACCTTTAATGGGCTCCTGGGTAAGAACCCGTGAGCCAAAGCACCACAAACCTCACCGTTTGGCCCCCGCCCCCAACACTTCCGTCCCCGCCGGACATCCCCTCTCTCTACGCTCTCTCGCTCTCTCTCTCTTTCTCTCTCTCTCTCTCTCTCTCTCTCTCTCTCTCTCTTCCGCCCCATCTCCCGCATCCCGCATCGAAGCCCTTCGTGGCATCCACGTGTGGTTTCTGTCGCCGGCCGCCAGGCTGCGCGGAGGTAGCGGCGCGTGCACGCCTGTGGTGCCTTTCGGCCAGCACCGTGCCAACTTCTTCGATTGTTTGGCTGATTGATTAGTCATTCTGGGTGCGTCAACTAGTCAAGTGACTAATTCCGTACGTGTGTGTTTTTATGGCGCGATGTAGTAGTTTTCTTCCCCCACTGGATGGCGAGATCCGGGCCCTGACCTACCGTCGGCTAACAGGGTTTCCCCTAACCAGGACTCTCCCACCAACAGGGCACCGCCCCAGCCGGGACAAGCTCTAAGCTCCCGACCGGTCTCCCGGAATATGTGATAGTGTAGTGCATGTTACTGTAAGTGTGTGTGTGCAAGGGGAGAGGATAGGACAAGCAAGAGGAAGGACAGATCGCGCGCGGGCTGTGGCCCGTTTGTTAAGATACTTCTCCAGCATTCGCCTGGTGTTGATCGCAGAAACCACCCAGTCAATGGCTGAATTCGACCTAGGTACGTAGGTAGTGTGGAAAATAATCCTGCCAATGTCGGGAGTCGAACCCTAAAAGCTCCCGGTCAGAGACTCTACAGTGTGTAAGTGTGGTGCCCTGAGCCACGTAAACCTTCCTCGCAGCAGCACCATAAGAGACGATGTAGCCGAGGTTCGACCACTTCCGCTCCCTACGCAGCGGGGTATCGCCTGCAGGAGCTCCTTCTCGTGCCCCGGCCCTCGCCGGAGGAGAGAGGATGGGAGGGACAGGGATGGGGAGGGGAGGGTGACGAAGGGAGAGGTGGGTGGTTTTGGGAGGATAGAGAAGGGAGGGTTGGGAAGGCGAAAGGTGTGTGGTTTGGGGAGGGGAATGGTGGTTGGGTTGCGGAGGGGGGAGGTGGGTGGTGAAGGAGGGGAGGGTGGGTGAGGAGGGTAAGGAGGGGAGGGTGAGTTGGGATGGAGGGGTTGGGATAGAGGGGATGGAACGGAGGGGGTAGGGACGGAGGGGGTAGGGACGGAGGGGATGGAACGGACGGGAATGGACGGAGGGAATGGGGCGGAGGGGATGGAACGGAGGGGAATAGACGGAGAGGATGGGACAGAGGGGTTGGGGCGGAGGGAATGGGACGGAGGGGATGGGACGGAGGAAATGGGATGGAGGGGATGGGACGGAGGGGATGGGACGGAGGGGTTGGGACGCGGGGATGGGACGGAGGGGTTGAGACGGACGAGAGGGAACGGAGGGGTTGGGACGGAGGGTTTGGGACGGAGAGGATCAGAGAGGATGAGACGGAGGGGAGGGGACGGAGGTTAAAGGACGGTGGAGAGGGACCTGAGGGTAGCTTAGGTCGAACTCGCGGGCCTTTCTCGCAGGCACAACTGTTTTTTTCTCCTCTGCCAGCGTTCCTCGTACCATAGACTAAAGAGGTCCTTACTCTATGTATAATCCTTACTCTATGCTCGTACCATAATTCGCAGGGATTGTGGTAAGTAGGAAAGAATAGTCAACACTGCCCGTTCACAGTAGTATTACGTATTTCTGAAGCGAGTGCTCGCCCAATCCCGAGTAGCCGAGGTGCTTGGCGCATGTTCGTTTCCTTTGATGTAGCAAAACGCCGACGCTCTGCAGCGAAGATGAGCTTGGAGTGTCCGGTGTTCGGCAAACGGCAAAAGACTCATTTCCCCACTACTCGAAAATTCGCAGCTGTCGCTCTCTACTCGCCGAATTCCTAATGTGTGGATCCGCCTCGACTTAAAACGTAATATTATGAAAAGGAATTATAATATTTCCTTAAGGTTATATGCCTATAATAATTGTTTTGAAATAATTGTAATGCGTAATTGTGTAAGAAACTAATTCACTATTTTGCGATAATCGTCAGGTATTATTTCATTTCCTATATGATATTGTAGAACATGCATCTTTTATGAAATAAACACCCGCGCGTGCTCGTATCTGTGTGTGTGTGTGTGTGTGTGTGTGTGTGTGTGTGTGTGTGTGTGTGTGTGCATATATTTCAGGGGCGAAACCAATGCGCCTAGGTTTCATGCAGGTGCCAAACCCTGATATGGTATTCTACAAACATTATTCTTTATCTGAAATATACTGACAAGGTTGTCAACAATGCGACATCATGGGGAAAGTAACATACCGTAGAGATAATCTTGGCATGTTACCAAACGTCCCGAGACAAAAAAAAAACACGTTTCGAATTGAGTTATTTTCTCCTGGTACAAACCTCATACGTAGTGTCCCGACGTGCAGCTGCTTTTGACTCAATATCTCGAAACAATTTATCAGATCATTGATAGGAAGAAATTTTCTGTTATTAATATCTACTTTTTTACTCAACGTCGTATTTTAACAAAAGATAAAAAGAACCGTCGAAGTAATCTTGAAAGAAGAAACCTTTGTTATCAAATGAAATTTTCAAAAAATGGAATAAGTCGTGTATATTTATGACAAAGACACAACATAGAATGCTCGTTGTCAACAAAGAGTTCGTGCATTTCCAAAGTTCATTCGCACCCATGCGTTGTCTTTTTATTTCAGTTAGCTGAAAAGGCGCATTTCGTTTGCTCTTTATCAAACGGGCCGAGACAAAAAAAACACGTTTCGAATGGAGTTCGTTCCTCCTCGTACGACCCTCATACGCCGTCTCCCGATGTGGCGCTGCTTTCCATTCCAACCGACTACGTGCGGAAGCGCTGTCTCGCCAGTCCACAAGCCAAGATGGCGCCGCTCGCAACCTTTATGTGCCTTCAAAATTCATGGCGGAACTAATTATTGTGCGGAGTACCCCGTCCCCCGCTGCGAGCCACCCCGACGCCCACGCTTTACGACCTGCCCTTTATCCCAAAAATAGCGCTCCAAGTATACAGCGGCGACCGCGGGCCGGAGTGTTCCAACATATGCGGCTCTTGAACGGGGGTGGAGGGAAGGTGCGGGCTCAAAGGAGAGCTAAAGCAACGAACTGAAGATTGGTTAGTGATTCCGGGCGCGTCAACTACTCAGGTTATAGTCCCGTAAGTCTATTGCATGTTGCAACCAGGACTCTCCCACCAGCGGGGCACCACCCCAGCCGGGGCAAGCTCTCAGTCACCGACCGGTCTTCCGTGATTGTGTGTGTGTGTGTGTGTGTGTGTGTGTGTGTAAGGGGGTGAGGAGAGGACAAGGAAGAGGAAGGAAAGATCGCGCAGTCCATGGCCCGTTAGGGTACTGCTCCGGCATTCGCCTGGTGTTGATCGAAGAAACCACGGAAAACTACCGATCAGAGCAGTCGTCCGCTAGAATTCTCCTCCAGCCAGCGACTGAATTCGACCTAGTGTCGAAAATCCCGCCGCCGTCAGGACTCGAACCTAGCACCTCCCGGTCAGAGGCGCTGCAGTGACATCAATTGATGGACAGAGTCACCTCTCCCGGTTTTTTCCTCGGGAGGTGGCGGGGATCTTCCCCCGTTGGATGGCGAGATCCAGCGTCAACCTGCACGTTGACTAGCAGGGTTTCCCACAACCAGGTATCTCCCACCAGCGGAGTACCGCCCCAGCCGGGACAAGCTCTAAGCTCCCGACCGGTCTCGCGGCTTTGTTGCGTGACGAAGGGTGAGGAGAAGCGAAAATGTTATAGATAAGTGGAGGGAAGGATCAGAGTAGAAATATTGACAGTTGGGCCCTTGAGTTTGCAGGGAGGTGTTAGTGGTGGACAATAAAATCAATAATTTCCAGGAGGCGAATCGGGAAATCCGCTATAAGTACTGTGACACCTCATACGTGTTCTGCAGTTCGTGATAACAAGAGGAGGACAGAAATGATGTTACTAAATACAGAACTTACATCTACTCGCGAACCTCACATGATGAAGTTACATTACTTCCAGTTCTTGTCCAAATAATATTTCTTCTTGTCAGCTGGTGATGGGGTAGAGCAATGTTGCCAATTACTCGAGCGTCAGTCACGTGATCGTGTGGTCGATCCTGCATCAGATCACAACAGCAGTATCAGTTGCGAGAAACAAATCGAAATGAGAGAACACAACAATAGACTACTCAGAACCGTGCACTCGACGCAAATCAAACAAGGAATGGCGGAAGATAGCGCTTTCCTCCGCTTGGCGCTCGGTGCTCTTGTTTTTTCAGTCCTTGTGCGCTGTATGAGTTTTCTTTTTCTTAATAAGCATCGACAAATCTTCAGTGGCAACATCGCAGTTTGAAGCCTCTCATTTGAAACCTCTTTTGATCCCCTCTTCCCTTCAACCGATAGCTGTCAAGTAGACAATTGTTATTCGAATAATACATGTGAATCTGTGTACAATACGATATAATGATATTATCTCGCACTCGACACAAACGGCTTCATGTCACGGCTTGTTTCCCTTTCCCAGGAGTACCGAAGAGTACTAATGTAAAATTCTCAGAGAGTATGGTTGTCAAGATATAAGCAAAATTGATAATACGAGTGAAAATTCCATGTATCGGACACGCACGGGCCCGATGAATCCTGCTCAAGAACCGTGACCACTGTAGTTTTCTCCAGAACATACAAAATTGTTCACAAAAATTGTGACGCGTGAAGATAGGAGAGCAATTTCAGAGATTTTATTGCATTCTTTTGCGTTAAATTCGTTTAGATGCTCCTTTAGAAGGCATTACTGGCACAAATGAAAGATGTTTTCCATTCTTGCATCAAATACTTGGTGGTCTAATATTAGCATCACTATCTTGATAAGCGAGTGTTTCCATGTCATGCCTAGGCCTTTACATTCAGCGGGGATGCTGCCAGCTACGCCTCTGTAAAGGCCGCGGGAGAGAATAAATTATGCCCTTTATGCATCATGTATGGAGCATCAATGGCTCCTTATACCCATGCGTCGCATACCTGATCGAGTAATGGATGTTTCTCTATACAACAATAATGAAATAAGGAGCGCAATTCAACTGTCCCTCTTTGCACCGTAATAGTAGAAACAAGTGCTGCCGCTTGCACTTCGAACTTCGTTTCCTTCTCGCTAGATGGCTCTTAAAACCGTGTGACATATTCGAGTTTATCCTGTGCATGCTTTATTTGTTACGTTTTGCTGCAATAGTGATAATAAAATTTCATTTTATGAGTCTACTATCTCTCGCATGTTTAGATACAATTTTTCAAAGGTCACAATCTGTTGGAAATTGCAGTGTAAGTATCAGATGAAATTCTATAATTCAACCTACAAATATGTGTACGTAACAAGTAAATTTCCAAGGGGAGCCACACGAAGTTCATTCTCCTTTGATTTGCGAGGTTCTTAAGAACGATTCGGAATATTTGGAAAAGTGCACTTTTATCTTTTATCATGCATCAATACGAGATATGCATCAATATGTATATATTTCATTATCCACTAATAATAACAAAAATAATAATCAATTATTAACATTTCTTCGGGGTAAGATGTTATGGGTTGATTTTAACATTGCACTTATACTTAATAGTTAATATTGAATTCGTGACATACACTATTTCTTTAAAATAAAGTGTTAATAACGTTTGACATATCTTCTTTAAATATAACAAAATAAATACATCATTGACCATTAACGCACCGCATTTCGTGCCAATGGCAAACAAAATTTATGATTAATATTTACCATTACCTATATTTTGAAGGGCCTTCCGTAACACCACAAACCCATTATAATAAAAATTATAAACCACAGGATGAATATTCGCATTTAAAATGCATTTAATTAATAACAAAGTAAATGTCTACTTGAACAACACACCTTCGATATATTTTAATTATCTCTTGAATTATTTGAATGGTTTAAAATCGCTTTCAACAATCACAGCAAACCAGGATTGATTACAACTGTACCACTTAATGAATTTCATTTATGTGAAGGTCTGCCTAATAAATTATTTAAGTCACACCTTAAAGAAGAACTGTTGTATAATTTGTTGTATATATTAATATATAATAAATTGAGTAGTTTATACAATCAGAAGGAAAAGTTTCAATTGAAAAACACAAGATACCATTATCGACAAAACACAGACCTCGACAAGATATTTGCGAATATTATATCTCCAGACTGACATAATATTATTTAAGATACAAAAATTTTAATAAGTTTTTACGTCCGGTTACAGTAGAATCGAACAGTAAATATTGGCATCAAAATATATTGTTGATTTCTAGAGGTATGAAGAAATGAAACAACAGTTTTTGAAAATCATTTAATGGTACTACAGAATGGCACAAAGTTTTGCATACCTATTAATTGGCACATTATATTCCCCACTGCTATCTATTTTCTAAAATTTTCGGACCCGTAATTGTAAAATTGAAATATGACCCCAAAAATATTACAGAATAGTAAATACTGGTTCTACATGCCTATTTTTATTGAACAATTTGTGGTATTGATTAGAAAATACCATATGAGTATTTCTAAAAATGCCCAATTTGAATCAGGTTTTCGAGAAACTTCATAAGAAATAATTTCAAGCACTTGCACTCACAAATTCAACAAGGTGTAAGTCAAGTCCGAAATGTACATATTAACGATGTGAGAGATATTTTAAAAAATATGTAATTTTTGAGAAACGTTATTAAACATATATTTATATACACACACGTCCGTTCGTATACGAGGAAGCAAAAAGCATAACCGGTAAGAAAAGTTTCAATTTCTTTCAGACTACTTTTTGGTACCAAGCACGCTGTTTGACAATTGAAAAATATTTATCTCAATTTCGCAATTGGAAATATTGTTCTCTTGCACGTAACACAGGGATTCTTAGCAGCCACTACTTGGGAATATTCTTTGAAGTCGTTAAATGGACAACGATGTTTGAATCCCATAAGAAGCCTTGTATAGATTTCCGGGGAGTGATCACGTTTTCGTGGGTGATTTGGCAAACCTCCCGAGCCAAGCAGATGCATTCATGAGACCGCGCACGCGCGAGGCGTTTCAAAGCCCCCTGCCCCTCCCCGTCGCCGCAGGCGGTGACTCAGGCGCCGCGCGGACGTGGAGGCCATGGATATCGCCTATTACGCCGCGAGATTGTTTAGTCAGGGTGACATTTGGCGTAAATGTTTGATGTCTTTTTCCGCGCGGCTTCTCGGCCGCTCCCCTCCGCGAGGCGGTAATGAGAATCAACAGCGCTGGGACACGCCCCCTCGGCCGCAGCAGCGGCCCGGGGTGAGGAACCTACCAACATTGGGAACTACTTGGCGGGCCGGGAGACGCCGCGTCCTAGGAACAGGTGCCTACGTTTCGTCCGCCAATCAGTAACCTTCCTCAGGGCGAAATGCGCGTTGTTTCCTCCCTGTAGTGGTTGGTCAAATGAGAGCGTAGGATTCTGCTGCTGGAGTGAGTAGCTTCTTGGCTGTCTGGGAGACGCCGCGTCCTAGGTACAGGTGCCAACGTTTCGGCCGCCATTCTGCGACCTTCCTCAGGGCGAAATGCTTCTTTTCCCTCCCTGTAGAGGTTGGTCAAATGACAGCGTAGGCTTCTGCTGCCGGAGTCGGTAGTTGCATGGCTGTTCCGGAGACTCGGCGTCCTAGGCACAGGTGCCAACGTTTTGACCGCCACTCTGTGACCTTCCTCAGGGCGAAATGCGTGTTGTTTCCTCCCTGTAGTGGTTGGTCAAATGAGAGCGTAGGCTTCTGCTGCCGGAGTCAGTAGCTTCGTGGCTGTCCGGGAGACGTCGCGTCCTAGGCTCAGGTGCCAACGTTTTGTCCGCTATTCTGTAACCTTCCTCAGGGCGAAATGATATTGTTTCCTCCCTGTAGAGGGTGATCAAATGAGAGTGTAGGCTTCTGCTGCTGGAGTCAGTAGCTTCTTGGCTGTTCGGGTGACACCGTGTCCTAGGCACAGGTGCTAACGCTTCGGTCGCTGTTCTGCGACCTTCTTCAGGGCGAAATGCAGCCGTCGCAGAAAGGTAGCCGAAACCTTCGCACCTGTGTATAAGACGCCACCGTCCCGGACAGCCAAGTATTTACTGTCACAGGTCGCGAATGCCCATGCTCTCAACACTTGCTTCAAGATTAATTTTGTGGCTGAATTTGAGGAAAATCAGCTATATTAATCTAATTTTATTCGAGGAGCATTACCAGACTGGCTCTTTACATTTCATTACATCCAAGTTGGTGGTGACAAATTGCGTCCGATTTTTATGTGTGCACTTACAGTTGTTTGATTTACAATACTTCTCTCCAAATAATGTCTTTCATCTTACTGATATTTCTCTGTTGAAACACAACATTTTATTATCAAAAATGACTTGTTACCATAATATGAAATAAAACGTAAATTAATTGGACAAACTAATCCATTCATAAAATTCCCATTTTTGATACACTTTCGTGAATTCAGGTTCATTTTTCAATGAAATTGTATGCTCTCATTTATATTATGATTTTGGTTGACGTATATGAAACACTAATACCATTAGCATGTGCTCTCCAAATTTCCAGCTGCGTGAGGGGAATCGAACGCCGCGTGGTTGGCAACAGTGGATGCGACCGCCAAATCGAGGCGGCGCGGCGGACAGAGCTGGGCGGTGGAGGGCCAAATTTCCAGCCGCGCGAGGGGAATCGAACGCCGCGTGGTTGGCAACAGTGGGCGCGACCGCGAAATCGAGGCGGCGCGGCGCACGAAGCGGGGCGGTGGAGGGCCAAATTTCCAGCCGCGCGAGGGGAATCGAACGCCGCGTGATTGCCAACAGTGGGCGCGACCGCCAAATCGAGGGGGCGCGGTGGACAGAGCTGGGCGGTGGAGGGCCAAATTTCCAGCCGCGCGGGGGGAATCGAACGCCGCGTAGTTGGCAACAGTGGGCGCGACCTCGAAATCGAGGCGGCGCGGCGGACAGAGCTGGGCGGTGGAGGGCCAAATTTCCAGCTGCGCGAGGGGAATCGAACGCCGCGTAGTTGGCAACAGTGGGCGCGACCGCGAAATCGAGGCGGCGCGGCGCGCGAAGCGGGGCGGTGGAGGACCACATTTCCAGATGCGTGAGGGGAATCGAACGCCGCGAGGTTGGCAACAGTGGGCGCGACCGCGAAATCGAAGCGGCGCGGCGGACAGAGCTGGGCGGTGGAGGGCCAAATTTCCAGCTGCGCGAGGGGAATCGAACGCCGCGTGGTTGGCAACACTGGGCGCGCCCGGAAATCGAGGCGGCGCGGCGCGCGAAGCGGGGCTGTTGAGGGCCAAATTTCCAGCTGCGCAAGGGGAATCGAACGCCGCGTAGTTGGCAACAGTGGGCGCGACCGCGAAATCGAGGCGGCGCGGCTCGCGAAGCGAGGCGGTGGAAGGCCAAATTTCCAGCTGCGCGAGGGGAATCGAACGCCGCGTAGTTGGCAACAGTGGACGCTACCGCCAAATCGAGGCGGCGCGGCGGACAGAGCTGGGCGGTGGAGGGCCAAATTTCCAGCCGCGCGAGGGGAATCGCACGGGCGTAGTTGGCAACAGTGGGCGCGACCGCGAAATCGAGGCGGCGCGCGCGCGAAGCGGGGCGGCGGAGGGGCGGGGCCCCACCAGAAATATCGCCGTTTCCGCGATGTATCGCGCGGCGGCTCCCTCGTATCGCGCGTTTCCTGACATTTATTTTCATAAAATTATCGCCTCCGCGCCGCGCCGCGGCCCTCGCAACACGCGACGCGAACCGTGACGCGCGAACGTGTTGCTGCGGAAATAACGGTGTAGCAATATGCAGCAGGATGCGAACGCCGGGGGAGGGAGCGCTGACGGAACCCGAGGCTCCCCAGTCGCCAGATGGCACTGCCATCGCCCCGCCCCTCCCCACCCCTCCCCCACCCGCTGCTAGGATTCGTTGCGAGCACTATACGTTCTCGTTTTGCACTGCGTCGATGCTATTGTTCCGTATGCAAAAGGTTTAATGCCGTAAAAGTTACAGTTGGTTGGTATAATGCATTTTTATATTAGATTTGTTGAGATGGACAACGTTCTTCTTTTGGAACTCTTATTTTTTATTTGAAGTTTAGCTTGCTACACATATCCGCGCTGGTGGCTAAGATTACTAAGGCAGTACTGTCGTAGTGATCTCGGACCGATGGGTGGTGGGTTCGTGTCTCGGGCATAGTTGTATTTCTGTTCGTTCTTTCACACCTTATCATCACTATTTCGGTTTATCTTCATAGTTACCATAACGTTAACTCCAATAGTGGTCGCTAATGACGTAGATGTTGATGCGATCTTAAATAACCGAAAACAAAAAGAAAACAAAACAAAAAAACACAACACATAATGTACCTATCGCTCAATGATCCTAACATAAATTGAAGTTCCTTTATTATTTTGGTAAAGAATGTTTCAAACATGGGTTACAGTGTAAAAACTTGTGAGACGTTTCAGTTAAAGCAACATGTCTGTAATAAATGGAAACGTCATGAGAATTCCTACGAAACCGCATAAGGATCGTAGAACTTCAGCTGGTGGCATTGCTCAAGATGGCAGCCCCTACCCCGTTCGTCGGTGAGGGCAAAGGCGGCAGACGGTGATATTCGTCCGCGCGCCACCCGCCCGGGCCAAATTCTTCCAATCCGCGCCTTCCCCGTTCGCGCGGGGAACCACCGCCGTCATCAACCACTCGCCCCCTCGCTCCACCTCAACCTCTCTGCTTCCTTTCCCCTCCCTCTGGCTTTCTTCTCCCTTTTCTCTTTGTAGTATGTACAATATCTTTCGCCTCCTCTTCTTTTCCCTCTGGGTTCTTCTATGCCCTTCTCTCACATCTCGCTTCGACTCTTCCCACTTGCCTTCGCTGCGTGAGCATCTACTCTGTTACCTCAATATACTCGTTTGCATCAGCTATCGTTTGGCTACGTTCTTTTCCCACGTTCCAGCCTCGTCGTATTTTCTACCCATTTATTCTTGTTCCGCGGCCAGCTTACATCCGCTCGATTCTGTCTCCTACACTCCTAGATTTGAAACAAATGGTTTTCGAAAACACTAGCCCCTCGAACTACGTTTTGTGCTATTTTATTTCTTTGATCCTGGTGAATAAGTTGATAAGTCATGTAAACGTCATTTTACAGAAGAGCGCAAAACAACTTTCAACTGAAGTAAATCAGGGATTAATGACATTCAAACGAAGGTAATATTCAAACGAAACTATTTGTGTATAGGTTTAGTGTTAATACCATCACTACCTGATTTACAGCATCTGTTGAAAGTGATTGTTTGATCTCCCGTAAAATTAATTTTCCAATGCTCATGCAATAATATCAGCTTATTCACCGGGGTCAAAGATTTATTATCCAGAACTAGTTTGGTTCTTGTAAGATATCCTTATACAGCAATAGTGTATCCTGCGTCTGTGCGTTCGTAACTCGTGGTTAGATCCGATCCTGTCCCAATAAAATGCAACATTAACGAGAAATACGTCCTCGCGCTCTCCTGAGAACCTTCGAACCTTTTGTTTGAAATCATCTCCACCATGCCAAAAGAGCGCCCGCAGGGATTGGCGGTTCATCTGTGAAGAGAGCGAAATGTGAGGCCAGTGAGGTTGCCCACGGCTCCCAGGCGATAAATGACACAGGTTGCTCGAAATTTCATTCACGGGATGCCGTTTACAGGTCGCAGTATACATCTTGGATCATTGGGAAGAAAAAGGTTCACCGTTATTGATACCATCCCATGGGATGATTCGGTTTTGGATGATCAATTTGTCATGTGCAGCATATGCTAATGGTTCAATCCCCTTTTGTAGGATAATTTGTTGTACGAAATTATATTTCAATGTAAATTTTTAAGAATGGAACGATATGATGTGGAATGGAAGCTTGGAAATGTACAAATTTTCATCAGTACGGCTCCTGATAATGCACTGGAAGAATGTCCTCTTCAGAACAACACTTTCGGAGCGTCCGAATTAGGTTCTCCAAAAGTAGTTTCGGCGTTGGATGGAGGACGTAACTTGAAAGAATATCCGACAATAAAAGTTTCGACGTCACTTTGTTTTGTAATTTTTTTATTTAATTATATTTCTCAATCGATAATTTTTCAAGTACTACGGCCGAAGATGAAATATGCAAACTACTGTTTGTTTAAAGTTTCTTTTTGTCTTACATAGTAGAACTTTTCAACTTATGAAAATACTTCTGAAACATTATGAAGAGTCAGCTTGTGTCTAGTATTTCAAGGAAATTTTCGAGCAAACATTTTTGGTCAGGAAATACGTAAAGAAAAGGAAATATGAAATAGATTTTTGAAGTTAAATATTTGTATGTTTTGAAGCTTCCAGTAAAATCGCAAGTTATTCAACAGAATGTAGTGTCCTCGACCGTAAAACCGCCTTCCAAACCTTGACGGTTTTTTTCGAGTATAAGACCTCTTTGTCGTCGGTTGGCCATAAACACGCAACGAAAATAATTCCCCCACATGTCACATGCTTTTGTACTTAAGGCTCGTTACTATGTGGTGCACACTGGTAAATTATATTTCACTTATCCACTGAATAATGAATATACACTTGGAACCCACAGACAAGGAGGGTCACTACTAGAGCTGAAGGTTGATGCGATAAAATCTCCCTGAAGCTTCCCTTCAAAAAGAGCAAACTTGTTGACACATTAATCAAGTGTCACGTGGCGTTGACCGTTTGAGTTATGATTCCCGTGGTCGCTTACATAGTAATTGAGGCGCCTAGGGAATCGAATGTTCGCGCCAGTAGCTGCTGCGTGCAGGACGGCCGTCGAGTCGTCAGCCGCAGGCGTTTGACGTGGAAGAGTCCGCAGCAAATGAGAGCGGATTGTCCGTCGCGCCAAAGCGCCCAGAAAGACCGATATGGCACTTTAGGGGACGTGTTGCAGCGATTCTGCCCCTGGGAAGTGTCATATCTTGTTACTGTCGTGTGGTTCACTAGGCCTTCTCGTTTCCCTGTGACAAGCAGGAGCAATATCCTCTGAGTTTCATTTATCGGATTCGTTTTTGTTTGGCGTTGACTTGATTCATTTCACCCTGCATGTGTCATCTGTTTTAGTTTTCATAACTTTCTCTCTTCTCTTTTTTATCATTTTTTATCTAGTTCCCCCGGGAGACGTGACTTAGGACATCAACTGATGTCACTGCAGTACCTCTGACCGGGAGTCCTAGGGTAGGAGTCCCGACGGTAGCAGGATTTTCGGCAGTATCTAGACGGCTGGGTCGAGTTCAGTCGCTATCTGGAAAAGAATTCTGTGTCCGGCTGCTCTGATCGGTAGTTTTCCCTGGTTTCTCCGATCAACATCAGGCGAATGCCGGAGCAGTACCCTAACAAACGGGCCACGGACCGCGCGCGATCTGTCCTTCCTCTTCCTTGTCATATCCTCACCCCTTACACACACACACTTACACTAACATGCACTACACTACCGTACTGCCGGGAGACAGGTCGGGGGCTTAGAGCTTGTCCTGACTGGGGCGGTGCCCCGCTGGTGGGAGATACCTGGTTGAGGGAAAACCACTAGCCAACGGTAGGTCGGCGCCAGATCTCACCATCCAGCGGGGGAAGATACAGCCACATCCAGAGAGAGAAAAACATGCACTACATCTACGGGACTAATGACCTTAGCAGTTGGCGTGCCCGGAATCACTATTTAATGAATCTCTCTAGTTTCTCAATTCAGATGTAGTGCGCGTTGCTTAGTTTCTTCTTCTTCTTCTTCTTCTTCTTCTCTTTCCTCAACTTGTCATTTCTTCTAACTCCTGAATTCATTATATTTTACTTCTTCATTCTCGAGTGATCACTAGTGTTATTTTATGGAAACTATTCTAACTTGTACTTATTACACATACGTTTCACTATTCAGCTCCTCACCCTCATTCACTTTGTTTAGGGTCTACAAATTTATGTTCATTCAATCTTCTACGCCTCATAAACATTCCTCAGTTCTCCCTTTCCCCTTTGAAAGAATATTAGGCATTCCTCCACTTTACAGTAACCGTCTCATTACATTTCACATTTACCATTTCTCTTACTACTTCTTTTTTTCCTTTACTCTATTTCCCCCCCTTTCCTCCGTTGCTAACATTTCTCAGTTTCCCTTCCCTTTGCCGTGTTTTGCGACTCGAAATGGCCCCTCCGAGCACTCGACTCTATCGCTGTTCCAGCGTCCGCCCTTTCATCCTGCTCTCTGCTCTCCGAATGACCCGTGTCGTAAAGAGAGCGGAAGTGGAGGAGCGCGTGGGTTCGGCTTGGTGGCGGCAACTTCTCCAGAGCATCCTTAAAACCGAATACGATTCTGAGTTGCTCTGAACCGCTGTAGATAGAAGCGTTGCTATTTATGTCCTAGTTAAAGCACATTACGATCTCGAATTTCCGCTCTGTGGACGAAACAGACGCGAACCGGGTGGCATTGTTTACAATGAAATTGCTTTAAGTCGCTGCACCGTGGCGCGTTTGTCACTAAGGGTAGCAACTAGACAACAGAACGTAGGTACAATATTTCGGAGGCTTATTTGAGATGCAATTTGATGCACAACATGCTTTTGAATTTACTCAATTCATGTAGTACAAAATAAAACTAAATGGGAAGTAGTGCAGCTGTCTTATTTTTGATAAAATAAGAGAAACTTCATTATCTTTTCTTTCTGGTTTGAAAATATGGCCCCATTCCCGTATTAGTTAACATATATCCATGCACTTCCAGTTAATCCTCAGTATTTTAATTTTACATTTTCGGTTCAAAAAATTGGAAATATCGTTATGTATTGTTATAGCAATTACAACTGTCGAGTACACAGTTTAAACTTTCACAGCATAAATCTGCAATTGAAACAATTCTTTGTTGAAAATTATGTCATGGCCTTCCTCTAGAGACTTTTCTCTGCGATCAATGTTAGAATGTTATTTCTAGGAGGCGGATTTTAATGAAATGTCATTTTTTTCTTTTCACTTTAAAACAATGCCGTTTAGTATAGAAATTCATTTTATGTTATGACAAAAGGAAATGACTCTTTTGTAGGTCATTATATTGCATATTTTGTCGATTTCGAGTAATAGGTCATTTTTTTATACTTTTCCGTCATTTTTAATGCATTTTTTGCTGATTTCATTGATTTTAATGTCATTTTTAATGGTACTTGCTTCAAATAATATTTACTATATGCAACAAATGTTCTACACAGAATTACTCAGAAGCCTATTCTATTTCGTCGCTCAGAAATTGTTTTGACAACCGTTGTGAGTATGTAATTCTTGTGACGTATATCAGCGCCATTGCCGGTTCGGCTGATTTCGAGATAACTGAAGACAGATTTCCTGGTATAGAACAGTCCAAACCAAAATTTTGCAAGCTGAGTTCTCTAACGAATGAGTTCTCTAACGAATGGAAGAAGCCTCAATTACATAGTTACGCATCCAACAGCTTGAGTGGTTCATCCGAAGTGGTTTTGATAAGATTTTTTACGTATTTTTTCTTTGTTTTTACGGCATTTTTAAAGCATTTTACTGTTGTTTTTTGGCGATGTGTTAGGTCATCAAAATCCGCCTCTAGTTATTTCCAAAGAGGCTTCTGAATACAATCCGTGAGAAACGTGCATTCCCTAATTTTCTATAGGTCTTAAAAAATCCTCCCCCTAGTTATTTCAAAAGAGACATCTGCATATATTTCCGTTAGAAGCTTACATTCTCTAACTTTCTCTAGGTAATCAAAATCCGCCCCTAGTTATTCCAAAGGAGGCCTCTGAATACATCTCCGTTTCAAACGTACATTCTCTTTCTCTTGGTAATCAAAATCCGCCCCCTAGTTATTTTAAAAGAGGCCTCTGCATACATATCCGTTAGAAACTTACATTCTCTAACTTTGTCTAGGTAACCAAAATCCGCTCCCTAGTTATTTCAAAAGAGGCCTTTGCATGTATCTCCATGAGAAACCTACAGTCTCTAACCTTCTCTGGGTAATCAAAATTTGCTCCCTAGTTATTTCCAAAGAGGACTCTGCATACATCTCCGTGAAAAACGTACATTCTCTAACTTTATCTAGATAAACAAAATCCGCCCCCTAGTTATTTTAAAAAGAGGTCTCTGCACACATATCCATTCGAAACTTACATTCTCTAACTTTGTCTAGGTAATCAAAATCCGCCCTCAAGTTATTTCAAAAGAGGCCTCTGAATACATCTCCGTGAGAAACTTGCATTCTCTAACATTCTCTAACTTTTTCAGAAACAGTTTTTCCATTTGGCGTTTCTGGCCTCTGGCTCCATTTTGTGCCATTTGCCGCGGCGGCGATGGTGTAACGGTTAGCATATCGGACTGTTATACCCAAGTTTGCGGGTTCAAACCCGATCGAAGCCGTGGATTTTTAAGGGCGAAAAAATCCTTCATACGCCTTCCTTCGGAGGGGAAGTAAAGCCGGCTGTCCCATGTTAGTAGATTTACTGCATGTAAAAGATCCTCAAGCCTAAATGACGCCTCTGAGCTAAATTCAAACTGCCTGTTTCGTCGCCGAAGTAATACCTTCTTTCTCCCATGGTTGGTGATAGAAGCGTAGCGGAATTTGCGTGGTCAGGCGGAAGAGCAGGCCTCATGGCCTGAGTCTCGCCACGTAAAATAAGGCAAATTCAATTCAATTCAATTCAATTTGGCCATGTCTTGCCGTGCATTGAAAAATGACTTAGCGCTCCGTTTTCTCTCGGTGACCGCTCCCCTACGCGCTCGCGGCATCTGTCCGTTGGGCGGCGCACAGCCGCACTTAATCCCCAGTTGCAGTGCGTGTGGCAGTAAATGAAGCTGCGCCGTTAACGATAGCGACCGCTTTGCTCGAACAACTTCACCTCTCTGCTCTCGCGCTGTCCCGCAAGTCAATTTACGTCTCAATGTTTGGTTGGAACAATCTGGCGCCTAGATTCTTGGAAATATTGTA
The DNA here is from genome assembly GCA_011170035.1 of Teleogryllus occipitalis. NCBI lineage: Eukaryota > Metazoa > Arthropoda > Insecta > Orthoptera > Gryllidae > Teleogryllus > Teleogryllus occipitalis. The sequence goes on along the minus strand of BLKR01003438.1, from coordinate 56,155 downwards.
TGGAAGCCATGTACTAAGCTAGAGGCGAAAGGTGTGGGAAAACATTTGCCTTGTTTTCTCGGGAAATAATAGTGTGGCGTCCTCGAGAAATATTGGGCTTCTCTTATGCTGCGGGAATCTGCGATTTCTCCTCACAATTCCTGTGAAGATATTTAATTTAAGTTTGTTGGTAATTGCAGTAAATTGAAGTAATTTATCCTCACCTTTCTTCATTTAGAAGAATGTCAATATCTACGTTAAGCAGCGTTTGGCCACGTGAGATGTTCAATTACTTTGTTAGATACTCAGGAAGTCGGGATTATCACTGTATTGGTAAGTTCCAATGTGAGCAGAAATAGAAAGACAACCATGCAGCCTCCGGCCAGGTGAGAGGTACTTTGGTTTCATTAAATATCAAAAAATTAATAAACAGTACAAAAACCAATGATTTTTTTTCTGTTTTAAATGAAAATTGCACATATTTGATCGTGTCTTTCTGTCTACTCTCGTACTGCGCATATCGTCTGAACTCCCGTACAGAGTGCCTAACTACCTACGACACAGTCATGCTGCAGCAAGGCTCCAAGGAAGAAGACAACATTCGCCATATATATATATATATATATATATATATATATATATATATATATATATATTGCTTCATTTATGAGCCAAAGTTTCGTTATTCGTATATAAATGCTTCGTTTAAGAGGAAATGTTTTCATAAGCAAATCTGTTAGAAAGAGTAGTCGTTGCTGTTTTGTTTAACATCTTTATTCTTTTATTTCAATTGAAAACTGCATCCGGAGCTGTGTCGAAGAGCGTGCGAGAATAGTATCTCGTCATAAGGTCTGGGGATCTGTGGTGCAAGTACGAAGGTGGTGGAGGGGTGAACGAGCCATCCATGCAACACTGGATGCAAAAATTCAAAAGTTGCTCTTCCATAACGCAACAAGTTAATAGCAAATACTTAATTCAGGCGGCCTTTTCCTTGAATTTTTGCTGTCTCATGACGTCAGCTGTGACGTAGGTGATGTTACACTTTGTATGGAAATTTAGTCGGTTCGCGTAGTATGAGAATACGCGAAAAGAAGACAATCAAATATTTGCTTTCTTCAGCAAATCTCGGAAGTGTTTCATTGGTTTTAATTTTTCCCGAGTTCCTGAGTATGTAACACAACCATACGCGCCTCTCATACGGCCGCAGGCTGCGTAGTTTTATTTCGATTCTTCCGCGCATTGGAAATTAATAGTATAGATACAGTGTCAGTAAACGCGTCGCACTACGGCCGTTGTCAAAGGCTAGTATTACATGGCTCGCATTTGGGCGAAAGGGTAGATGTCAAACATGTGAGTTAGGTGCAGTGACTTTTCTTTTATTTGAAAATTATTTACTTTAATTATTTTAAACTAACTTAATGCTATTTACATATGTAAATCTTTGTATGTGAATAATAAGTATTCAATTATTACTACACTAAATGCAATTCTTTTTGCTCTCCTTTAAAATTATGAAAATAGCACTTATACCCTTTTCCCAAACTCGAGCGATATTATTGTTTAGCAGTACTTGATGAACAAGGGTGCGGTAATTTTGGTGAGTCATCTACTCGTTTGTGCATAGATATCATTGTATCAGACCGTTTTTCTCTACACTTTTATCTTTGGCCATAGAAAAACGCCGGCCCCGCCGCGCAGCCTTGAGGCACATCATGCACAGCGCCCCATCGCGGCTCTCAGCGCCGCCGTTATCGGGTGCTGCGTCGCCGTGCGGGGCCTCGCGCTTTCGGCGCCGCGACGCCCCGCGCCGCGACGTCTGTTTACGAGCCTCCGACGCCGCTCACGCGCCGCGCACGCATAAACACGTTTAGTAAATTGTGCTAACGGCGGTGCTGTAAACGCCGGCCGCTTCGTGGCTAACGATCCACAGCGTCATTCTCCTCACTCGCAGACTATGACGCGCCTCTAGCACGCGCAGGAGCTGCCCAGTCACACGCGCGCACACACACGTCTTCATCTCTTCACCACGCGCTGCCTGCGCTTCCCCACAATGGACGGCTCTTGCCCATCAGCTCGCTCTCGCGCTCTCGCCCGCGCTCTCTCTCCGCCTCGCTCGCGCTCGCTCTCCCATCGTCGCTAGTTCTCTCCCTCGCTCTCTCTCTCCCTCGCACGCACTCGCTCTCACTTCCATCGGTCTCTCTCCCGCTCTAGTTCTCTCTCTCCCCTCGCTCTCCCTCCCTCCCTTGTTCTCGCTCTCTCTCGCTCCCTCTCTCTCCCTCGCTCTCTTTCCCGGTCTAGTTCTCTCTCGATTGCTCTCTTTCTCTCCCCCTCCTATCATGCTCTCTCCCTCTTTCTCCCTCGCTCTTTCTCGCTCTTTTTCCCTTGCTCTCTCTCGCTCTTTCTCTCTCGCTCTTTCTCTCTCGCTCTTTCCCTCGCTCTCGCTCTCGATTGCTCTCTCCCCCTCGCTCGCGCGCGCTCTCTCTCTCCCTCTCTAGTTCTTTCTCTCGCGCGCTCTCTCCCATCTCGCTCGAGCGCTCTCTCTCTCCCTCGCTCTCTTTTCCGCTCTATTTCTATCTCCCTCGTTCTCTTTCTGTCTGCCCCCTCGCTCGCGCTCGCTCTCTCTCCCTCTTTCTCCCTCGTTCTTTCTCGCTCTTTTTCCCTTGCTCTCTCTTTCTCTCTTTCGCTCTCTATCTTCCCTCTCCTACCGCCTTTCTCTATCTCTATCTCTCTCTTCCTCATTCATTCTCACGTTCATCCATTTTCCCTCTTCCTGTCTGTGTCCTCTCTCATTCTCTCTCTTCCGCCCCTCACTATTCGAACCACTCACTCGTAAACCAGAAAACCGCTCTTTTATTTCTCCTCCTGCTATAGCAGGGTTACCCTAAATCCAAGGTAACACAGCGCAAGATCTTGGACGTCTGTGAAGCTCGCAAAGCCATTTCAGCAGAATTTTCTATATAAGCACAATTTTGGGGTATTTTTGTGTTTTAAAATATTCATTTTTTTTCTTTTTCCTCCAGTGGTTTTTTAAAACGTTGTTTTCAAAATTGAAAAAAAATTGTAGATACTAGCTCCTTGCCAAAGAGTGATCACAATATAATATACTGTATAACTACAATGTTTTTAATTTTTTGACGATTTCGCGATTGGCGACGGCGATGTTAATAAATTAAGTACAGATAGATACAGGTAAATTAGGTACAAATAGGTGCAGACCAATCAACATTCGAAATCACGCGGAGACATTTAGTGTATTAGATTTACCGTCGACTTATTTGATTTCGTCTGCAAGGTGGTAGTATTCATTGCAGAGAAACACGTTAAAAAGTTAATTACGCAATTTGTTAAAAGTATTTTAAATGAAGTATAAATACGTTGTTATAATATCATTATTTGAAATAGATATTCAACATTGAATTTACATTCTAATTTTTACTTGCAATGTGGAATATTATAAATACGAACATTTTATTTTTCATATTTTATGTGAAGAAAGGAAATAAATTAGATTTACATATTAAATTAAAAATAAAAAGTTGGTTCAAAAATGTATTTTCACTCCATATTAATATGCATTGGTTGTTTTCCGGCCCTGTTCCAACATTATTTAAAAAATCTAAATGTTTTTTTGATCCCCTGCTTCCTGTTTAGAACTCTAGTTGTTCCTTTAATACGTGCGCGATGTTTGGCTTACTTTTCCACTTGGAAAGTGCAGTCAATTATTTTGCACCCTATTTCGTTATTTATTCGGTTTTTCGTTATTTCGTCAACTATTTTGAACCGTTATTCCTTCTATTTTTGTTCGAGGAAGCTCTTCTTTCATGCTTGCCACGCGAAATTTCCATCATTTTCACATTTTCCCCTCCTTCCAAGGCGTCTTCTCGTCTTACTCCCCTCCGCGTGATTAGAATCGTCTCAATCTACATCACGACTCTTGCCCTCTATCTGTCACATTGGATAAACTTGCCAGCATTGTCGCTGTCTAACGGCTTCAAATGGGAGGTCCTATGGTCTGAGACCCGACGATGAGTGTTTTTAGACACAAGCTGATTAGAAATAATTTTGTTTCTGAAGGTTTTCGACAGCCGGCTGCGCTGATCGCTAGTTTTCCCTGGTTTCTCCGACGGGCCACGGACCGCGCGCGATCTGTCCTTCCTTGTCCTGTCCTCTCCCCTTACACACACACTTACACTAACATGCACTACACTGACACATATTCGTGGAGATCGGTCAGGAACTTAGAGCTTGTCCCGACGGGGGCGGTGCCCCGCTGATGAGAGAGTCCTGGTTAGGGGTCCTGCACAGGCAAATGCCGGAGCACTGCTCCAACCCCCAACAAACGGGCCACGGACCGCGCGCGATGTGTCCTTCTTTAACCTCATCGTAACCTCTCCTCGCACATATACACACACCGAAGATACCTGCATGTGCTGGGAAATAAGTTGAGAGCTTATAGCTAGTTCTGAATGAAGTGGAACCTCGTTTGGTGAGATACCTCGAGTAACAAATCACCGCAAACTGACGTGTAGGTCAGCGGGGGATATAACCATTCAGCGAAGAAAGACTCACTGCCACTGCCCGGGATAAAACACACATTATACTAACGCGACGATCACAACAGTTGACTTCTCCGGAAAACATCAGTCAGTGAATCAATCTCTCTGTCACTGCATTTCACTTAATTTTTTAAATTTTTGTTGTATTTTTTCTCATTCTTCCACCTTTTCCTTTTGTGCTCTTCCTCTGCAATGTTTTCTCTCCTATTTTCCTCTTTGTGTCTTGTGTATCTCACCGGGAGAGATGGCAAAAGGCATCAACTGATGCCACTGCAGTCCCTCTGATCGGGAGGTCCTAGGTTCGATTCCTGACGGCGGCAGGATTTTCGGCACTAGCTTTTCAGCTAGGTCGAATTCAGTCGCTGTCGGGAGGAGAATACTAACGACCGGTTGCTCTCATCGGTAGTTTTCCGTAGTTTCTCCGATCAACACCAGACAAATGCCGGAGCAGTACCCTACCAAACGGGCCACGGACCGCGAGCGATCTTCCCTACCTACACTACCATACATGCCGGGAGACCGCTCGGGTACTTAGAACGTCTCCCGTCTGGGGCGGTGCCCCGCTGGTGGGAGATAGCTGTTTGGGGAAAACACTCCTAGCCGACGGTGAGTCGGCGCCGGATCTCACCTTCAGCGTGGAAAGAACACCACCACTTTCCGAAAAAAGCATGCACGACACTTACGGGACTAATGACTCTAGAAGTTGACGTGCCGGGAATCTTAACAATCAATCCATCAATCTCGTGTGTCTCAACTTCTTCGCTGTCTCTACCACGCGTTCACCGCCTGCCGTGTGCTCTCCGCGTTGTGCGGCGCCCTCTGCAGCTCGTCCGTCCCGGACGTCGCAGATGCGGCCGCCAGGGGCGTGGGCGGGGCCCACTGCGATGGACGCGAGGAGTGAGGGGCGCAATAAAATTATTGCTGATTCCGCGACTGGCCGTGCGCTTGATATTGATTTCCGCGCAGCCACGGGAGCGGTGCGGGACGGGGGCGGGGGCGGGCAGGCGCGGCGGCCAGCCACACACCATTAGTGCAGGCCGCGCCGCGGCGCGCCGCCCTCGCCCATCGCCCATCGCCCGCGCCGCAGACGGCTGCACGGAGGCGTGTTTCCCCCAGGGTCGCTCCCCCGCGGGCGTCGGGCGCGCGGAAGGAAATTTCATCCCGAGAAATCGCCTACTTCAGCATCGTGCGCGATTTAGAGGATTCGAAATTTCGCTCATAACTTAAAACCTGCGGGAGAGCGGTAACATTACTCTTAATCGAATCCCAGGAGCCGTCTGTGTCGTCTCCGAAAGCGGTGTAAACGTTGGAAGGTGGGAGTTTCGTCCCTAAAGGGCGACAGTTTGGGCTTTTTATTCAGCCGTGCATCAACCCACGTAGAGGGCTAGCGTCGGAATTCCGTCTCGTCCTGCTGTCAACTGTAAGGGCGGTCGTTTCTACTTGAGCGCCATCTCCACCGCCAACGACTGCAAGATAATACAGAAATCAATGAGGCCTCAGGTGAGCTCTAATTCGTTGTAGGCAACTGCTCTATTGCGGACGTGGAGGCGCACAGAATGTGACAGCCATTTCCCTATTTCCCTCAAATTGATAGTCATCACATCTTCACTTACTTCATGCTGGAATGAAATCAATTTATAATGGTATTTCAATAACGTTTGACCGGGAGAGCTGCCTCAATGCATTAACGTATGTCACAACAGTGTCTCTGAGCACGAGGTCCTAGGGTCGAGTCCCGACAGAGGGAAGACTTTTTGACAGTAACTTTTCAGCTAGATCGAATTTAGTCGCTGTCGGAGAGGAGGAAAATGCTAGTGGCCGGCTGCTCTGATCGGTAGTTTTCCGTGGATTCTCTGACCAACACCAGGCGAATGCCGGAGCGTAAGAAACGGGCCACGGACCGCACGCGATCTTTTCTACCTCTTCCTTTCTCTTCTTCTAATTCGTAGTAGGGAACTGCTCTGTTCCTGGCCGGGAAGGAAGGGGGGAATAACAGCCATTTTTCTATTTCCTTTCAGAAAAATTGGTAGTGTCATCTCATCTTCATTTACTTACGTTGGAATGCAAGAAATGTATAATAGTATTTCAATAGGATTTGACTCGTGACGAGATCCGGTAAATGAAACAAACAAAGCTCAGAGGGTCTCGAGTTCCTTTAAATCAATATCGAGGAATATGAATTTTGTAGAATATCACCTAAACGGTTTTGAGAATTGACCACAGACATTTGGCCAGATTGATCACAGACATTTGACCGTTAATCAGATTTTTAGGTATCTATGACGCATAAAACATGATTTCTAACTACACAACGTGTTAGAGGAAGCAACTTATAGGAACGGGATTTGTCCACTTTTCCGTTACAAGGAACCGGCAATTAGAATTTGACTGTCGAAAAATCGCAGTTTTGCACCGCACGATTACAATTCATTCTCTTCTTACAAAGTAAGGCGAGAAATTAAAAATTAGACTCTCTTCTTCTCCTTAAGTGATACATGTTGTATAAAGAGTGCTCTTTAAAATTCTGTGTAAATTGACCTAAAATTGTTGCTTTCTTCCCGAATTTTAATTTGCCAAAACCAGAAACAATTGACATTCCGTTCCAAATTTTGGGATCAGGTAAGATTAGACGCAACATAGAATAGACCAGGGAAGTTATTCTTACTTAGTTTGCTCGTTAATTTCTAGAGAGTGACATTTTCACCAAATTAAAACCTGGTCAGGGAATAAATTTAATTGAAAATTCTGGAAAGAAAATATTCTGGGGAAAGATACAATATTTATTGAGGGATCCAAGTTCAATAACAAAGGAATAGGAAAGTGAGGCCGAGAGGGAGATAGGACTGACACGGAGGGCGACGGGAGGAGGTGAGGGGCCAACGGTGTGGGGAAGGGCGTGATGGCGTGGCGTGAGGGCATGGCAACGAGAGAGTGGGCGTGGGCGAGTGGTCCGGGGTAAGGGGACGAGGGCGTCGAGGCAAGGCGAGTGGGTGTCAACGAGGGGGTAATGGCTATTGGGCGAGGGCGATGGCCAAGCAGTGGGGAGAGAGGTGGCAATGGCGAGGGGGCGAGGCGAGAGGGCGAGGGCAAGGGGACGATGGTGAGGATGCAAAGGATCGGGGGACGTGGAGTGAGGGCGGGTGGGTGAGGACGAGGGGGCGAGGTCGATGGGGTCAGGCCAAGTGGAGGGCCTTGGGACGAGGCGTGAGAGCGTGGGTGCGAAGGGTGAAGGGAGGGGGCGAGGAGGGGGGGTCTGAGGGCTTTTGGCTGATTGATTGGTTATTAGTGATTCCGGGCGCGTACTCTACTGAGCTCATTAGTCCCACAAGCGTAGTGCATGATTTTTCATTGGGAGGTGGCTGTGATCTTCCCGTCACTGGATGGCCATATCCGACGCAGACCTACTGTCGACTAGCGGTGTTTTCTCCAACAAGATATCTCCCAAAACCGGGTAGAGGATAGGACAAGAAAGAGAAAGGAAAGATCGCGCACGGTCCGTGGCCCGTTTGTTAGGGTATTGCTCCGGCATTCACCTGGTGTTGATCTGAGAAACCACGGAAAACTACCGATCAGAGCAGCCGGCCGCTAGAATTCTCCTCCAGACAGCGACTGAGTTCGACCTAGCTGAAAAGCCAATGTCGAATATTCTGCCAGCGTGGGGAGTGGGAACCTAGGACCTCCCGGTCAGAGGCGCTGCAGTGACATTAGTTGATGCACTGAGCCACCGCTCCCTGTCCGAGAACATTGGGGAAGGGCGTAATGGCGAGGCGAGGGGGCGAAGGCGTGGGCGGTGAGTGAGGCGGGGCCGACGGCATTGGGGAAGGGCGTAATGGCGGGGCGAGGGGGAAAAGGCCTGCGGACGTGGGCGTGGGCGAAGGGCGAGGGGGAGTGAACAAACTGGAGGGAGCCATGGGGAGGACAAAGGGTCGCTCGCAGAGGCGAGGGGGCGAAGGCGTGGGCGAGGACGAGCGAGGCGGGGCAAGGGCAAGGGGATGTGGGCGAGGGGACGAGGCGAGTGGGTGATGTAGGGGGCGAGGATGGAAAGGGCGAGGAAAGAGGGGAGAGGCATTTTTTATTTGCGTCTTTTTTTACAACTAGATTACATTGCCACTTACTGGCTTAGACGAGGAAGGTCCATGATCTACGCTTCTACCTGCACATCCAGACCGTCTTACATTTACATTTACATCTCCACTTTTTTATAACATTTATTATTTTACATAAAACTAACGGTAAAAACTATAATAAAAACGTGCTTGGTACGGGGACCCGGGTGGTCTACTACTAAAACATGGAATCACTATTTACAATTACATACTACAGGTTACATTGAGGAGCAAACATTGAAAACATGACATGTCCACTTCAGTTTTCTAATAATAGTTGAAAATGTTGCCCCAAACATTGTACTTTTCAACAGTGTCTTTAAGTCAACGAAGAGAGTACTACTTAAAGTATTATAAGACATCTTACATTACTTTCTGGAAATAACATTCTAGTTAAAAACAACACAAGAACTCAATTTTTGCCAAATAGACATGTCATCTTTTCAATGTTTGCTCCTTTCACAATTATCATATTACATATTTACACCGGGAGTGTTTCAGTGCACCAACCGATGTCACTGCAGCGCCTCTGACTGGGAGGTCCTAGATTCGAGTTCTGACGGCGGCAGGATTTTCGACACTAGCTTTTCAGCTAGGTCGAATTCAGTCACTGTCTGGAGGAGAATTCTAGCGGCCGGCTGCTCTGATCGGTAGTTTTCCGTGGTTTCTCCGATCAACACCAGGCGAATGCCGGAGCGGGGCAGTACCCTAAGAAACTGGCCACGGACCGCGTGCGACCTTCCCTTCTTCTTCCTTGTCCTATCTTCTCCCCTTACACACACACACACACACTCACACACACACTAACAAGCACTACACTACCACATATCCTGGGAGACCGGTTCGGGAGCTTAGAGCTTGATCCGACTGGGGCGGTGCCCCGGTGGTGGGAGAGTCCTGGTTAGGGAAACCACACTAGCTGACGGTAGGTCGGCGCCGGATCTTGCCTTCCAGCAGGAGAAGATCACCGCCATCTTCCGAGAAAAAAACATGCACTACACTAACGGGAGTAATGACCAAAGCAGTTGACGCGCCCGGAAACACGAAAAAATCAATCAACCAATCAAACATATTTACAATTTATAGTTTTGCCCGTACAGGGCGAGGGACAAAGGGTGAGAGCTAGTGGGCGTTGTGATGCGGTCGGCGTCGCGTGTGTGACCTCCGCCAGTGACCCTGTTTTCTTATAAAGATCCCCGGCCGTTCGCTAAGCAGCTTAGGCAGAGATGTGGCGGCGCGTCCGGTATGCCTTAATTCACTGGCGGCGGAGGCCTCCGCGTCGGGGCGCCACGAAATTCCCCGCGAGAGCCAGCGGGGAGGAGGGAAGCTGCTGCGAAAGAGGGTCGATCAATGGATGCGGAGGGGAACACGCGCTTCAAAGAACGAAAAGGTCGAATTCAGACGGATTATTCGCGGAAACGACAATGGAATATAATATCAAAGAATGTAAATTAAGGGAGATATTGGATAGCTGCCGAGATGAAATGTGTGACAGTCGTTAATACGAAGAACTCTTAAGAATAAAGGAACTTATATTTTGAGTGTGTGGAGAATTGGTGGGAGGGACAATCTACATTTTGCGGAAGTACAAATCTTGTGAGAAATTTTGTCTCAGTAATATCCTCGATGTACATGATTGCAGTGGTTTTCTTTGCGATTAAATATATTTGTGTTTTTTTAGTCTTTTGAACGTCTTTAATGAATTTCTTAAATAATTATCGAAATCTATTTCTTCACTTAACTAAGGAAAGTGAATTATTTACGTGTGTTACTTTTTCAGTGCATCGCTTTGAGGATATACACTATTTTAGATATCGAAATATCCTATTCAGAAGGTGACAAACAACCTTCAAAAACCGGAAGTATTGCAAAATAAATTTTTAAGTAATGTTTTAAAAGCTCCATGGTATATCAGAAATGATCGAATTTTAAAAGAACTATCTATAGAACCTCTGAAAACTTGGATTTTAAAACTTTCTTCTAATTTCCACTCTTCTCTTTCATCTTGCCCAGCCACTCCTTTGCACACTCTGGGTAAATCAGTCAATCTTTTTCCACGAATAAAATCAAGATGTTCTAAAGACCTACTACATCCTTCTTAATTAGCTGTAAAGCAGGTTCCAACATTTCTAAATTAAATATTTATGTTTTAATCCAAATATTGTATGCATTTTTCTGAAGGACCCTTCCTGGGTATCCTTAGTTGTTATTTTTTATATTGTAAATATTACTGTCTTCTACCATTGTTCATGCATGATGAAATGTAATTACAACAAAATTGTATACTATGTATCATCAAACCCTTGAAAGACATAATAATGTCGAGCAAGGAAAGAAAAAAAACTATTAAAAAAAGAAGGTGACAATACACAGATATCTTAGGTGTTGAAACAAATATTCCTGATCACAGAAAAACGAAAAAAATGCAAAAACAAGATTGTTATTCACTACATTGTGGGAATACGATTCTATCATGTTTCCAGTATCTTTACGGGCTCCTGGCATCCATCATGGCCTCTTACTCTTCACATATTTCACAGTTTCCTTCTGTTTGTACTGACCCCATAGGTCTTCTGTATATTCTTTATTTTCTTCTTACTCGTCTACAAAGCGTTTTTATACCGTTGCAACACGGTCTTCTCTCATTAAAAGTAAAGCACACAGAAGCGTGAAACTGTTGTTGTAATGTCTTCGTGAGGTCGGATTTGGGATTCTTTTTGTTTCACTCTCCACTTGACCTTTCCACAGTCTCTTTTTCGCGTCTTACTAACGTAATACGCGGTTCATATAATGTTTGCAGTTTTTACAGCTCCGAATTAAGCTGCTGGATGTGCGTGTTATAACTTAATACGCAAGAAACCAAATGTCATCTTGATACTGCATGAAACATGGAGTTACTGTGCATGCTTTACTTTCTTGTAAATTATCTTACATCTACGCCTTTATCTATTTTCTTCGTTATTGTCTAAAAGGGTTTTAGTTTCTTCTTGCCGTATTTTACGTTCTGTTGCATGACACAACTAGTATGTATTACCTAGTTAGCATGTGGTGAAGTTATCACACCTCTACCACTTCTAGTTGACCACGATTATAAGAAACCTCTTGTTTTTCTAAAGCAAGTTTTTTGCAAGATGCATTGCTTTTATTTACAATTTATTACATAAAATTAATTCTGTATTTTGCTACTATCGTGTTACAGTACAAATATCAGATTAAAAATTCATTGACTACAAAGTTTCTCAAACATAGAAATAAATCTCAATTATCACGCACTCAAATGAACAATTTACTCCGAATGTTCTTTATATTTCGTGACATTTATTTTTGTCTGATTTATGTTATGCAAATGCAACGGCACTATTAATAGTGACACAGAAACCTTTTTTTAAGATTACTGTTTCTTGTTGTTTATTCAAGTTCAGTTTATGTATAACTTTACGTTTGTATTAAACGCATACTTGCTAACTTATATCTAAAACTTAAATCTAGTTCATGGTTGAGAGTGCCCCATTGAGTTCTGTAGTCTGATTCGAATTTGGAATTTTTTAAGGAATATATTGTAAGGTTATTTGTTTTTTATTCTAGTGTTGTCAATGTTTTAGCGAGTCTGAATAGAACATAAAGTTTGTGACCAAATGTATGATGCGATTGATTTTAGTTTGAATTCTTGATGAAGTTGATGGTTGAAGCTGATGACAAACTGTGGTGCACTGCATACATTGTATTGCATTGTTCTTGGAGAACTAGTTCTGAATCGAATTTGAATTTTGTTCAGATTGGTTTTGCAGCGTTTATCCAGATTCGAAAAGCAAACAGCAGTAAAGATCTTACGATAGTTTTATATATTGGAAATAGAGTTTTTCAGTAAATTATAGATTTTAACTGTTGAAATTTTATTTTGGTTAGTATTTTGGCGTCTACGTGTAGTTTCAATTTAGTATGGTGTTTAAGTTTATTCGAGGTATTTTGCACGTTTGTTAGGGGGAGCAAGTAATTGCATTATTGATTGTGTGAGGGAGTGAGAGGTGGGGTCAAGTTGCAGTTTTATTTCGGTGGATTTTCGTTTGTAGTTCAGCTGTCGAGTAGGTTGAGGCAGTAGTTGAGTTTTGTTTCTGATATCAGTGAGTGAGTTGTCAGAGGAGAATACTGTTGTGTCGTCAAAAACATTCAGATCTTTTGGATGTTGTTTAGTTTATGGAGAAAGGAACTTTTTAAGGGCGTTCCGCTTTCATTATTCTTGGATTTGAATGGTGATTATTTACCCTTACACAAATGTTTGTATAAGAAGATATGGATGACTTATTTGATTACTGTATTGTGCTATTTTTTACTTTTCTCGAATACATACGTATTTACGGATATGCGTAGTAGAGAGAAAGTTATGTATTGCTGCGGAAAGTCGATTTCGAATTTCAACAGAAATACACATTTTGGGATCCCCTGATACCGTATTTCTTTTTCAAAATGTCTGTCTGTCCGTCGTCCGTCCGTCCGTCTGTCTGCCTGTCTGTCTGTCTGTTTGTCTGACTGATAGATCCGTCGGTGTACACTACTAGCGCCTAAAAATGCATAGCATTTTTTCAAAAATGAACAAACCTCTGTCCATATGGCCCAGCCATCAAGCTTTGAAATTTTGAAACATTCTTTAAAATTTGGGGGGTACTTTATGAAGCTCTCGGACAGTTTCAAAGATTCTCTCAAGAACGGCTCCACTTTTTCTTTTAATTTCTTGTAAGAATAAGTACACCTACGAAGGTAGCATAGGTCCGATTTGGGATCAACTCGGCGCCCTCGTCCTCGTCCTCATTCTCATCCTCGTCCTCTTCCTCACCCTCGCACACGCCCTCACCTTCTCCCTTCCCCTTGCCCTCTACCTGGTCTCCGCCCACGTCCACGCCCATGCCCTTGTCCTCGCCCACGCCACGCCCTCGCTCACGCCCTGCCTCGCCCTCGCTCTCACCCTCGCCATCGCCTTCGCCCTCGCCCTCGCCCTCGCCCTCGCCGTCGACTTCGCCCTCGCCTTCACCTTCGCCCTCGCCTTCGCCTTCGCAGCCACCCTCGCCCTCGCCCTCGCCCTCGCCCTCGCCCTCGCCCTCGCCCTCGCCCTCGCCCTCGCCCTCGCCCTCGCCCCTCGCCCTCGCCCTCGCCCTCGCCCTCGCCCTCGCCCTCGCCCTCGCCCTCCGCCCTCGCCCTCGCCCTCGCCCTCACCCTCGCCCTCGCCCTCGCCCTCGCCCCCTCGCCCTCGCCCTCGCCCTCGCCCTCGCCCTCGCCTTCGCCCTCGCCCTCGCCCTCGCCCTCGCCCTCGCCCTCGCCCTCGCCCTCCTTCGCCCTCGCCCTCGCCCTCGCCCTCGTCCTCGCCCTCGCCCTCGCCCCTCATATCGTCCTCACCCTCGCCCTCGCCTTCGCCCTCGCCCTCGCCCTCGCCTTCACCCTCGCCCTCGCCCTCGCGCTTCGTCCTCACCCTCGCCCTTGCCTTCGCCCTCGCCTTCGCCCTCGCCCTCGCCCTCGCCCTCGCCCTCGCCCTCGCCCTCGCCCTCGCCCTCGCCCTCGCCCTCGCCCTCGCCCTTCGCCCTCGCCCTCGCCCTGCCTCGCCCTCGCCCTCGCCCTCGCCCTCGCCCTCTTATCGCCTTCGCCCTCGCCTTCGCCCTCGCCCTCGCCCTCGCCCCTCACGCCCTCGCCCTCGCCCTCACCCTCGCCCTCGCCCTCGCCCTCGCCCTCGCCTCGCCTCGCCCTCGCCCCTCGCCCTCGCGCCCTCGCCCTCGCCCTCGCCCCTCGCCCTCGCCCTCGCCCTCGCCCTCGCCCTCGCCCTCGCCCTCAGCCCTCACCCTCGCCCTCGCCCCTCGCCCTCGCCCTCTGCTTCCCTCGCTCGCGCCTCGCCCTCCCGGCCTCGCCCTCGCCTTCGCCCTTGCCCTCGCCTTCGCCCTAGCCCTCGCCCTCGCCCTCGCCCTCGCCTTCACGCTGCTTTCTTTCTGCTTTCGCCCTCAGCACCGACCTCGACCTCGCCTTCGCCCTCGCCTTCGACCTCGCCTTCACCTTCGCCCTCGCCTTCGCCCTCGCCTTCGCCCTCGCCTTCGCCCTCGCCTTCACCCCTCGCCTTCGCCCTCACGCCTTTGCCCTCGCCTTCGCCCTCGCCTTCGCCCTCGCCTTCGCCCTCGCCTTCACCCTCGCCTTCGCCCTCGCCTTTGCCCTCGCCCAGCCCGCCCTCCCGCCTTCGCCCTCATGCGCTCTTCCTCATGCCCTCCTTCTTCCTCGCCCTCGCCCTCCGCCTTCACCCTCTCCACCCTAGGCCTCCCTCACACTCAGCTCTCTCCCTGGCTCACCCGCCCTCGCCCTCCTCCCACGCCCTCTCCCTCTCCTAGCCAGCCACCACGCCTCGCCTCGCCCTCGCCCTCGCCCTCGCCCTCGCCTTCGCCCTCTCGCCTCGCCTCGCCCTCGCGCCCTCAGCCTCCACCCTCGCCTCGCCCTCTTCATCTTCCCTCGCCTCGCCCTCGCCCTCCGGCCTCGCCCTCGCCCTCGCCCTCGCCCTCGCCCTCGCCCTCGCCCTTGCCCTCGCCCTCGCCCTCGCCCTCGCCCTCGCCCTCGCCCTCGACCTCGCCTTCGCCCTCGCCCTCGCCCTCGCCCTCGCCCTCGCCCTCGCCCTCGCCCTCGCCCTCGCCCTCGCCCTCGCCCTCGCCCTCGCCCTCGCCCTCGCCCTCGCCCTCGCCCTCGCCCTCGCCCTCGCCCTCGCCCTCGCCCTCGCCTTCGCCCTCGCCTTCACCCTCGCCTTCGGCCTCCCTCACACTCGCTCTGTCCCTGGCCCTCACCCACGCCCTCGCCCTCACCCACGCCCTCTCCCCTCCCTAGCCATCACCCGCGCCCTCGCCCTCCTGCCCTTCTTCATCCGCGCGCATCGATGGTCGCGGCGCGCCGTGCCGTGTGTCCTTCCTTGGAACGCAGTCACGTGACGTTGCATTGATTGCGCGATTGGGCGAGC
The DNA here is from genome assembly GCA_011170035.1 of Teleogryllus occipitalis. Taxonomy (NCBI): domain Eukaryota; kingdom Metazoa; phylum Arthropoda; class Insecta; order Orthoptera; family Gryllidae; genus Teleogryllus; species Teleogryllus occipitalis. The sequence continues at coordinate 40,541 of BLKR01003438.1, read as the reverse complement.
CGTGCGTGGGGGCGGCGCGATCGAAAGCGCCTATACGCATCCCGATTCGATATTTTTTGCTACGATGTTATGATCAGAACACAAAGGCTGTGCCCGCTGCGTTGTTTACATATTAAAGACTTACACATAAAGAAAGTTCACAACTTCTCCGAAAAGGTGGTAGTAGTGTTGTAAATTGCTGGAGTGAAATCGTAAAACACGTAAACCCGTAAACACGTACACCACAGCCTAATAAAAATAGATGGTGTTTAAATAATGCCTTCCATAACTCAAAAGTAGTAAAACTACAGATGTCCTTGTATTTTATCTCTATGAAGGATTTCAAATTTTGGAAGATAGTCTCGAATATGCCTTTGATATATGAACGTTTTATTTGTGAGGACTCTGCTATAACCTAAAAATCAAGTCTTTCACCATTTTAGCAAATATCATTTATATCAACAAATGTTTATACTTAGGCTTTATTGAAACATGTTCGCTAGGTTTAATTTCCGTATTGTTTTCTTTATTCTGTTCATTTAGTTGCTTTTCTACTGCTTGTAACGTGGATTTACAACTTCATTTGTTGTCCCCTTATCATTCTCCTAGTCGATTCCTCACTTTTTTGTCCTTTCTCGTCCAACCTCCTTCTCTTTTCATCTCCGTGTCCCCTCTCAGAAATTCGTTATATCGGCCAGTTTATCTGCACACGAACAGATAAATCTTCATTATCAAAAATTGTTATTCTTAAGCCAAACCATTCAATTGTAGCGTCCGAAGTACTTGACAGTAATAGTGAAGAGTCTATCCATGGGGGCTCGCGAACTCTCCGGCAAATCAGGACGCGACAGTAGAGCAATCTCCAGGAGGCGCCGACTAGTTCCTCGTTTCTCCGCGCACGCTAAGCCGCAGCACGAGCGTTCAAAACTGTTAAATAAATTTAAACTTTGCCACAAAGAGGGAGCGCAGCGGAGAATGGAAAGACGTTGCCGAGAGACCGGGGGGAAAACTTAACTCTGTGCACTCGGTTTTGCATTGAATGAGTTCAGTTGAGACTCCGCGCCGGGAACGGAGGGGTGGGGAGCGGCAGAGTGGTTGTGGTGGGGCACACAAATCCAACCGCATCTACTGGGTTGCAAGAAGCAGCTACTCGGCGATCTGAACTAAATATTTTAAAGCGAGACGTTGCGATTGAAGGTCTAGATTCGAAGTTTCGACATTCATTCCAACACTTCCATTTTGTTTCATTGGATTATTTTCACACCAACTACAAAGCTCGGTCCAATTCCCCGCTGCCTGGAGGAGTTTTCTATCTGCCAGTTGCTCTGACAGGTAGTCTCTTCTCTCAACTCTAGGCGAATGCCGGAGCAGTACTCTCACAAACGGGCCACGGACCGCGCGCGATCTTTCCTTCTTTATTTCTTTTTAACACACACTTACCCTTAAATACATTACACTACCACACATGTCGGGAGACCAGTCGGGAGCTTAGAGCTTGTCCCGGCTGGGGCGGTGTTCCACTGGTGGGAGATACCTGGTTGGAGAAAAAACCCTCAAGCCGACGAATTGGTCGGCGCCAGATCTCACCATCCAGCGGGGGATGATCACGCTACCTCCAGCGATTAAAAACATGCACTTCTTTTACGGGACTAGTGATTTTAGCAGTTGACAAGCCCGAAAACGCTAATCAACCAATCATATTAATATTGTTAGTGTCATCAGTGAAAGAGACGGCGCTCAGCCCCATCCTCGTGCGCATGCAAAAGGTGAGGCAAGTCAAGGAAACCTCCCGACCCATGCTCTCGCGCTTGTTCAACAGCTAAACAAATGATCGCGAATGTTGGTAGTTGGACAGGGTCGCCCCCGTGACTTCATGGGCATCAGACGCTTCATCGCAAGTAGCTATTTCTTGCGGTTCCGTCCAGGATATCAAAGTTAAATTAAGTTTTCTAGAATGCCCTTTTGTTCTGTATGTTTGTTTCTAATATAGTAGCATGACTTTCATTCCCAAGATGGGCACGTTAAACCTTTGAATTTCCTTGGATTTTCTTCATAGCGTGATTTTTTAAAATTCCTGTAACTCGCACTGGTAATGATTCCTGGTTATTCTTTGTTAGTGGAGTGCAACATTGTCGCACGAGGTATCGCCCCAGCGGGCGCCAGCCGGTTCCCCTTGCATGGCGTTGTATGGTGCAGCATGGCGTCGCATGGTGTTCCATAGTGACGCATGGCGTCGTACGGCGTCGCATAGTATCGCATGGCGTTGCATAGCGTCGCGTGAAAGCGCATGCTGTATTGCGTCGCATGGCGTTGCGTGGGGTCTCATGGCGAGGCATAGCATCGCATGGCATCGCATGGTGTCGCATGGCGTTACATAGCGTCCTGTGGCTTCGCATGGGATCGCATGGCGTTGCATAGGGTCGCGTGGCGTCGCGTAGCGTCACATGGAAACGCATTGCGTCGCATAGCGTTGCATAGCGTCGCGTGGGGTGCATGGCGTCGGGTGGCGTCGGGGGGCGTCGGGTGGCGTCGGGTAGCGTCGGGTGGCGTCGGGTGGCGTCGGGTGGCGTCGGGTGGCGTCGGGTGGCGTCGGGTGGCGTCGGGTGGCGTCGGGTGGCGTCGGGTAGCGACGGGTAGCGTCGCATGGCGTCGCATGGTGTCGCAAGGCGTTATATAGCGTCGTGTGGCTTCGCATGGCGTTGCATGGGGTCGCGTGGCGTCGCATGGCGTCACATGGAAACGCATGGTGTTGCATGGCATTACATGAGGTCGCGTGGCGTCACATGGAGTTGCATAGGGTCGCGTGGCGTCGCATGGCGTCACATGGGAACGCAAGGCGTCGCATAGCGTTGCGTGGGGTCGCATGGAAACACATGGTGTCGCATGGCGTTGCGTGCGTGCGGTCGCATGGCGTCACATGAGAACGCATTGCGTCACAAGACGTTGTATAACGTTGCGTGGCGTCGCATGGGGTGCATGGCGTCGGATGGCGTCGCATGGTGTCGCATGGCATCGCGTGACGCGTCCCTCTCGCGCGACGTCTGTCGGACCTGGCGTCGCCCACCGCAGAAGACTTTTGATTTGGTTCGGAATTGGCCGCGCACATCGCGTTGGGCGCTTCCCTGAAGAAGTCACGCACACAGAGATAACGGCCGCGTGTCGCCTGTAATGAAACGGTAACGAAAGTCTCTTGGTCTACTTTGTTAAGGAACAGAAGGATATTTTTCATTGAGGGCATAGGACGTCCATTTCATATTTTTAGGTCTTGTAATTATCACTTGATCCCGGTGAGAGTAAAGGGAAGTAACTGGCAGATTCTGTTGGTGGCCTATTTCACATAAACGTAAGCATGAACGTTCTGCATTTTCAATTTTAGGCTTTTGAATTATTATCTGATCTGATCCTTCTTTTATTCTAGAGAAAAATATTTTTCAACGAATCGCATTTCACAGAGTTGTTATCTGTAAATTTTAAAAATAGTGTATCTTTAGATGTGGCAAAAAGTAGTATAATACTCTCGTATATCTGCTTTATTTAAAATCTAGTTGGACATTGGATGAATGGAAGTTGTAATCAGAACAAGTTCCTTTTCAATTAATGTAGTTTTTAAAATAGTTTCAAAGCCAACTGGCTCTTTTCTCACCTAAAAAGCGTGCTTTAATATCAAAGAGAGAAATATGGCAAACACAGAAATGAAAAAGGAATTTTCATTGCGTTTTGTGAGATGAATGACACAGTAGTAATAAATAATGAAGCAACATACAATAAGTAACACACCACGTCTTGCCTTTCGTATTTACATTTCCTTGAATCATCAACAACAACAGGAAATACAAATCCAGTAACATAGACTGATGGAACGTCTTACCTCGAACAGACCGTCACGTCCACACTTTCAAACTTCTATGAATTGAGAGTCTTTCAGTGCGGCGAGCGTCGGCCGGAATGTCTTGGGAGCGTTTGGGGGAACTTTTCGAAAGGCTTTCGTGACCGCTGCTGACTCGGCGACGTGCGGCTGTCAACAGAAATAATAAATGGACGTCCGGCGCCCACGACACCGAGAGCAGCCGCGCGGGGCCGCAGAACTTCGGCAATTAGCATCGCGAATCTTAGCAGCAAATGGAAAGTGTCAACGTGCGCGCTCGCGGCCCGACGCCCATTTCTCTTGGGAGCGTTTCGCTTCTGCCCAAGCGTCGCGACGCCACGTCACGAGACGCGTCGAGTCGACGAGAAGCAAGTGATAGAAAACTCGCGCCTGCTACTTTTGCCGTGGTTCTTAAGCGGACTTTTTAATGCCCAGGAAGGCTGCTAACATTTTCGCTTGGGCATACTTAGACCCCTCTACAGAAAATGATCCACTTCACAGGATCGCGGACCAGGAGCGGTAGTTCGGTGCATCAATTGATGTCACTGCAGCGTCTCTGACCGGGAGGTCTTAGGTTCGAGTCCTGACGGCGGCAGGATTTTCGACCCTAGCTTTTCAGCGAGGTCGAATTCAGTTGCTGACTGAAGGAGAATTCTAGCGGCCGGCTGCTCTGATCGGTAGTTTTCCGTGGTTTCTCCGATCAACCCCAGGTGAATGCCGGAGCAGTACCCTACCAAACGGGCCACGGACCGCGCGCGATCTTTCCTTCCTCTTCCTTATCCTATCCCCTTTACACACACACTTACACTAATATGCACTAGACTACCACATATTCCGGGAGATTGGTCGGGAGCTTAGAGCTTGTCCTGGTTGGGGCGGTACCCCGCAGGTGGGAGAGTCCTGGTTAGGGGGAAACCCGACTAGCCGACGGTAGGTCGGCGCCGGATCTCGCCATCGAGTGGGGGAAGATCACCGCCATCGGAGAAAAAAATGCACTACACTAACGGGACTAATGACCAAATCAGTTGACGTGCCCGGAAACACGAAAAAATCAATCAATTAATTAATTCACAGAATCGCTTTCATTCACTTCACTCTAAGTGTTTCCACTTCATTCTCTTTAAATGTTTCCTTTGCTGATTAATAATGAAGTAATGTTGATTGATAATGTGTTAATTTTTGCTTTCTTGCGCATTTAAATTTTGGTAGTAATCACATCTTTGACTTATTGCCATATTACAAGGAACCCACTCTCTGTTTTCACAAAATAAGCTAACAAGTCGGCTAGACTTGAAATCGCAATTCACATTTTTAATCTCTCGCCGAAATAAAGACTATAGAAATCTTTGAGCAAGGGTACCTCAAGATTTTCCACCCCTTATCATTTTTTCGCATAGTACTTACGTAATGTAGAGAAAGATATGTAATGCTGAAGCGAATGCTGACTTTTTGCAGAACAAGTTGTATAGTGAATCTCAGGATACAGAAAAAGTGTATTATTCTTGTTCCTATATATAATAAATTATTTCATCTAACACGTCAAGGGGTCAGAAAATTTGGTTTACGGCATAATGTCTGTCCGTCCGTTCGTCCCTCTACCTGTCCGTCCATTCGTCCCTCTACCTGTCCGTCTGGGAACAACACTAGCAGCAAAATAGAAGACAGGATGGCTGATGGCATGACCCCGTGAAGTTGAAACGGATATTTTTGTGGGGGGGTACTTAAAGTGTTTTTGGTATTTCCGGAGTTTTTTCAGTTTAAAAAAAATTAATGCTCCAAATTTTTACTTGTTTTTTTTTCTCATGTAGAGAAAACTATACTTATAAAAATGTCAAAAGTCAGATTTTCATTCAATTCTCAAAATTCGATATTTTAAAGATTTAATTTTTCATGCGTCTCTCTACCGCTACAATATTGAAGATATATATTTTTCCGCAAATGAATGTTCTTTAAAGACAGATGTTGAAATAATGTCGTGTACAATTTTAAAATATGTGAGTAATTTTTCGCGTAACTGTGTGTGAAATAAAAGGAATGTTAAAAACAGATTTAATAAAAAAACTTCATATTTTTTTTCTCCAAATTTTAAATGCTCAGAGCTAAATGTACAGAAATAACGTAACGGCATACCGCTATTTTATGTAAACTTTTAATTTTCAAAATTGCAAATATTCAACTATTTATTACGTTACCGTTACAAATAATCCGATAAAGTGCATTGTTAAGCACTACTAGTTCACTTTCTCATGTATGTAGTGCAGAGAAAGTCTTCCTCAGCGAAGAATCCCATTTCTTCACAGAAAACCTCGTTTGGGTCCTTGATACCGAAAAATTGTTTTCGGCAAAACTTCGTTATCTATTCGTCCGTCCATTTGTCCGTCTGTGAACAACATTAGCGCGTATAAACCCTTTAGAGGTCTTTTACCAAAGCTTGCATTCTCAGATCAATTTGGCCGGACTGAGGGCCTCGCAAATTTGATAGGGATATTTTAATTTTGAATGTACTTTACATGAAGTTCTTTTGGCTTTTCCAAACAAATTCTCAAAAATGGTTCGAAGGTTTTTCGTTGTGAGACACGTGTGCTTATCAAAGTGGCAGAGCTCAGAGTTTCCCTAAACCTTCTAAATTTTCGAAAATCGCAAACTCTAAATCGCAAAATTATGCTTTAAGTAATTGAGTAAGCCCAGCATGTAAATTACCAGTCAGCATGGAAGTGAACACAGAAGATTCGCAATAATGCATGTCATAAATGCTCAAGTATTTCAATTACTAGAAGCGCTCAATTATTCGAAGTCTACAATCAAACACATGACAATTTTCGCGTTTGGCCAGACGGATACAAATTGTGGTTACTTTCTTCGAAAAACTTCAAATTGTTCATTGAATTTATCGGTTTTCAATTGTGTCTTATCGAACTTTGTTGCAAATCGACTTCCCGCCCCTTCAAGCCTACATAATTTCTGGCCGTCCAGTCGGATTTAATCGATTATTCCAGCGATTAGTCGAGGAAAACTGTCGGAAGGGCGTGGCCACGAGCCGCCGTGCCGTCTCGCCCAATCAGCGCCCGCGAAGCCTCCGTCGCCCTCGCAGCCTCGTCCCCTGATTTATTTCTGTTTACATCTTAGCCCGAACCTGTCAGAGGGACGTCAATAGATTGATTTCCCCGCTTGTTTATCTGCTCCCTTACAGTTTGTTCTCTGTTGATAATATGTGATCCCGACCTTAAGTGAAACTAAGGGACAGGGGACAGGATAATGGATATCCTGATAAGCCCCCCCCCCGGTAGGGGCTGTCATACATTTTGCTCCGTTTCGTGTACAAAACTCTTCGTTTTTTGCTGGGTTGGAAACTTTCAAACAGTGCTCTTCCTTATTATCTTAAGCGTAATAACTTCGAAAATAAGTAACAGAGACATGAAAGATTTGTGATGTTTGATAAAACTGTAGATATGACTAATTGATTAATTATGGAAATGACGTCAATTTAGAAAGATTAATTTCAGAAACTGAAATTTATTAGATACTTCCTTCTCGCTTTCTCAATCTAAAAATCGATTGACAACAAAACGCCTTCTCAGAGAACCCGGGTTGTAGAATTGTCCTCCAGACAGTGACTCGAATCTACCTCACTAGCTAGTGTGAAAAATCTGCAATCATCGGACGTCAAATCCTAGGAGCTCCTAGTCAGAAACGCTGCAGAAATAACTGTAATGCTGGCTTTGAACTAGCTCAGCCGGCATCCGCCTTTGCCCGCTTTGTGACGGCCTTACTCCAAAGTATTTTTGGTTGCACATAAATAAGAAACTCGGCATAATGTTTCGTACACATCAAACTATTTTCACAATTGATCGAGAATTCCAGTTACATCACAGCAGTTACAGTACATCCTTCCATTACAGCACATCTCTAATCTGACTCGAGAGAGAGTGATTCTAGGTTTAATAGATACGTTGTGTGCATAAGTTGCTAAAAGTGTTTATTCAATATAAATACGTGTACGAAAGGCGAGTATTAATAAAGTGTAATAATAGTAATATGAGTAATTATAGTATTAAATGTATTAATAAACTAATTACTTGTAAAATAATAAAGATTTGTTTATTTTGTTTCAGGTGAGTTCATTCAGAACATAGCAATTTCCTGTACAAACCGTGAGTACAAACTGATTTCTCTGTGAACGATAGAAAATACATTCAGAAAATCCTCTCTACAGGAAATGTCATAACGGGGATTGAGATCCAGGAAACCTAAATACTTTTGAAAGATCGTAACATACATGCATTCGCCAAAGTTAAATGATTATTTCACTGGCAAACTGTAGAAAACATCTGAGCGATATGTGTTGATTGTATTCTTGTGCCGATAAAAATTATCAATGATTGATTGAAATCTCCAGGCACAGGATTCATATCAACTCGTATATTATTTCAGCAGTATACGTACCTTTTGCGGCTTTCATATGCCACCAATCTTAATAAATGAGGTCTCTAAAAAAAGATAATTTCACGGAGATGTGTCGCATTGCAATTTGACATTAACAATATAAAGGATTTGTTGAAAAAACGCATCTAAATATTAATGTCAGATGCAACCTGCAACACTCGGGCGTATTTTTAAAATCTGTATCATCTCGTCTATCTGCTAAACGAAGCACTTTAGGACCTCAAAATCTAAAATTTTGTCTCCGAAGCCTGCGAAGAAACGTTCCGTACACTGTTATCCAAAGATCTTGAGCATTCTATTATATTTTTGCTGGTTCGAAGTTTCTCGATTCTACCCCACCTGTTCAGAGCCTGTACAATCCAAAACTCTATGTGAAATTAAACTAATTACTTCACATTCTACGCGATTGAATTACACGGGCGTACTTCTCTGCACAGTAATAAAGTTAAATAAGATTAGTTTGTATTGAAAAGGTTGGCTCGAGAGGTGGCGGTTGTCTTCTCCCTTAGATGGTGAGATCCGACGCCAACCTACCGTCGGCTAGCATAGTTTCCCCTAATAAGGTATCTCCCCCAGCGGAACACCGCCCCAGCTGGAACAAGCTCTAAGCTCCCGACCGATTTTCCGGCATGTGAGGGAATATAGTCAATGTTTGTGTGTGTGTAATAGGTGAGTATAGGACAAGGAAGAGGAAGGAAAAATCGCGCGCGGTCCGTGGCCCGTTTGTTAGCATATTGCTCCGGTATTCGCTTGGTGTTGATCGAAGAAATCTACCGATCAGAGCAGCCGGCCTCTAGAATTCTCCTCCAGGCAGCGACTGAATTCGACCTAGCTGACAAGCAAGTGTCGAAAATCTAGACACTGTCGTGCCTCGAACCAAGGATCTCCTGGTCAGAGTCACTGTAGTAACAACAGTTGATACACTGAGCCACCTCTCTCAATTAAACCACATCCGCTTCCAGGGAATTTTTCCCTGCATGTCTCCACCAATTGGACACCACCCCAAACGGGACAAGCTCTAATCTCCAGGCATGTGTACTTATGTTGTGCGAATAATTCTACGTGTGCGTAAATAAGGGGTGAGGATAAGACAAAGAAGAGGAAGGAAAGATCGTGCGTGGTCCGTGTCCCCTCTTTTGAGGTAGTACTCATCCTAGTATTGATAAGAGAAAACACGGTAAATACCGATCAGAGCAGTCGGCCACTAGAACACTTCCAATAATGATTCAGTGTTTACAAATTTAAAAAGTGCCACGATATCTATTTGTAATATCTCGTAACCTTTATTTACCATTCATTCTGTATAAATTTCTGTAGAATATAAATCTCCCCTTTAATAAATGGAATGATGTGTCGGCAAGTTCCATTACACGAATTCGCTTTTCGATGTTAGTTCATTCATATTTCCGAATAGAGGGGAAACATAGTCTCAGTTTAATTCTAGAGAGAGATTTTTCCATAATATTTATTCACAATTACACAAACCTTTGTTGTTTTCTTCTCTTGGTAACGTACAGATAAATTATTCTGGATTCGTAGTTATGCCCGGAAGGGGTTTATTTATTTTCTTTAACTGACCCTGACGTCGATTTTTAAAGAGATGTTTTGCATCATCATAAATATTTTCTTTTCCCAGTAATTCCCTCTGTGTGAAGTCAGCAGTCTCGTATAAAAAGAGAATCCCACGAGGAAATTATTCTCTCTAGACTTGTCGGACTTTGGATAAATGCAAAAGAGGAAAGACAAGAAGTTGGCTGTAGAGAATGGTGGGAAAAGGTACCATTTGGTGCACAGCGAAGGTTCGAATGAATTCCAGGCAATGTCTAATTTTCTATAGAAAACATTGAAAAGTATGTAATGTCTTATTGATAAATGGTTTACATTTTTATTTAGTCATCAATGAAGCCACGGTTTCTCTGCACATGATGCATAATTCTTTTATTTTTCCTTATTCATAATGTTCCTTTCATTAATTTTGTTTAATCTAAACGTTCTTTCATTTGTTCTGAAGTTCCTCTCACTCATTTTGGTCCAGCTTACCATCCTTGTTTTCCTTGTTTTCGTTGTTCTCGTGTCTCCCTTGAAAATATTTTTATGTTTGTTTTATTCTTTCAATGATTCATACGCTCAATTCGGGGCTTCCTTTTTATTCTCAACTTCATACGAATATATATATATATATATATATATATATATATATATATATATATATATATATATACTTTAGTTTAGATGCCAAGTATAATATTTTGTGTTTCGTAACAGTATGCAATTACAGACTGTACTGAACCTGAAAATGGAATATAATATTATTCTACTGATTATATGAAAGACATTAGTTAACACGTGTGTAATTCTGAAAGACTAAATACGAACACATGGAAACGGGCTCTATCTTGATTAGGTTTTCGTCCAATTTCCCTGATTCATTGAGTAACTACTCAGATGGTTCCATATTTTGTTCCTTGATATTAATGCAGCTTCATTATTAGTGTATGTTTTATGGAGTTCAGAGGGAAATGTAGCTATTCAAATAATCGCTTCAATTTCTCTGTAGGAAGTAAATCAATCCTTTCACGTTAAGCACAATAAGGGTTAAGAGCCAAAATATGTGACTCATTTGCCATTGAAAATAGTTTTAATATTTTGTTGGGCATAATGAAAAAGCTTCTTTTTAGTCTGAAGTATCTTCTGCAAGCTGAACACCTGCGATTACATTGCATAAAGAGAAGAACTATATAAAAGTTATAACAGAATGGTATTACATAATGCAGTATACGGAATACCGACCCCTTCTTAAAAAAATATTTCATGTCGTTCATTAGGCCCTACTTACTCTCTGAGACCATTGAAATGAGAGAGGTTATCAATTATTGAAGCAATATAATCACTATTCACTTGAAAATTGTTATACATCATTCTGAAAATGTGAAAGAAATGTTTTATATTTGCCAATGTCTGGATCTGTATGTTGTTGTTGACTAGAAATTGGTTATAACAACTGAATTCGTTTTGTAAATAGACACATTTTAGGAAGTATTGTTGGACATTGGATTTACACATACTCTGTAATCTTTTTACTTAGAAACAATCTTGGAACTTAAAATCTATTTATCTTCCCTTCGCTAACTATATCCTCGCTCACACACACTTGCTCCAAGATCAACTAACTATACTTGAAGTAGTTAGTATTGAAAACACCAATAAACAAATGTCGGCTGATAAGTGTTCTTCTATTATTTTGACATATTGTGGAAATTATTTTTTTTACTTTAAACCGGTTAATAACAACATGCGATAACACATCTGTGGAACACTATACCTATTATCATGTACTGCCAAAACCATTGAGTAGAAGTCACAAATTCCTTTTTAAACAAAAAGGCTTAAGTGTTTCAAATATAAAGATATAAATAAAAAGAAGTAATGATGTTTGATGGCAAGTTCTTCCAGACGACTTAAAATATTGCAATGTTTTTTTAAGACAGGTAATTACGACCTAATATAGGGTGTTATATCATCTCGATAGTCGAGTCGTAATGATGTTGGCAATCACATATCACGGTGGTGGTTTGAGAGAGGCTGGCCGGGAGGGAAAGGGTGGGATGGAGAGGGGAGGGAGGATTGAGTGGGGCAGAACGAGGGGAGCGGAAGTCTGGGTGATATTACGCAAATAAGGTGAACCTGTCAAAAGACGAAAGCAGTTCTCTAAACGAAAACGATAACCCAGAGAAAGGAGAAGAGTTTAATTACGAGCGCACGTGAGTTCGAATGCGCGGATGAATGTGGAAACGCACTGTTTAAAACAATGACCAGCCAAGTTTCACAACAAATGAAAAGAATCCTGCCTTGCTCCCTCCGCGGCGCAGGAACTCCAATTAGCCTCTATTAAGCTCGCTCCTTTTCACACGCTATTGCGTGCAGGCGGGCCACAGCAGACGGGGAGGGCGGCTGGCGCTCCTCTCTTTTTAGTGACCTTTCGCCCTGTGTTTAGCTTAGCCGCATCTGAACTCACGCTATCACGCCGCCGCACAGCGTGCCCGCCCAAGGCTGCGACTCGGACCGCTCCAAGACGACCAACTGCTTAAGATTTCAATAATAATAATAATAATAATAATAATAATAATAATAATAATAGGGATGATAATAATGATAATAATAATAATAACAATGATAAAGATGATGATAATGACAATAATAATAATAATAATAATAATAATAATAATGAAACAAACTGTCTAATTTAATTTTTAAATTTAATATCTCATCTGCCCTTCTAATTAAATTAGATATTAATTCAACGTAACCCGTTCCAAATTTATATAAGAATATGGGCGCCAGGAAAAGATTACGTTAATTCAATTATTAAAATTAATCTTCAACTGCTATTTCCAATAAATTAATATCCGGCTATCGGGGTCGATGGGTCTTATAAGAAATAATCGCTATTGCCTACTAATTATGCCATACATTGTCATTCCATGCCTAGCCAATCCCTAAATTACTTACAAATTCAACTAGCCGAGCCCCGTGGTTCAAAGCAATGAAGTTTCTTGACCTTGACGACAACTCGGCTAACGTTGCTAGGCCGCCATATTTACATATGTCTATCCTTACCATTCACCCTGTTTACAATAAATGTCACGCAATACAATGTCCTACATATTGGTATGTCACAATAATAATAATAATAATAATAATAATAATAATAATAATAATAGTAATAATAATATGCAGAAGTTTGGAAATCGAGATCAACCGAATGTGGGGCGTACAAGCGCCTGGACATAGTAGTTATAAATAAAATACAAAAGAATGCAAGAATCATAGATGTAAGCTGTCCATTGACAATCTCAATAAGACAAGATCGGAGAAGATTTCTAAATACCAGAATTTGGCAGCAGAAATCCAACATGTTTGGCAACTGAATAAGGTTGAAATAGTGCCAATAATCATCTCAGCCACAGTAGTGGCGATGAACCGATTTGTTTCAGGTCTTACAAAAATAGGATTATCAAAAGAAATCTGCATAACCATCCAAAAAGCTTTAATCCTAAAGACTTGCCATATTGTGCGACGGATAACGATGAATTTCTTCTCCTTCTTTCCTCAGATCTGTCATAACCAGTTGTATTCGCCAGAGCCTAAGTCGTATGAATAGATGAATGGTTCTCAACGCTTACTGAGAAAAGAACAGAAAAATAAAATAATAATAATAATAATAATAATAATAATAATAATAATAATAATAATAATGTTTTTTGGGGTTGCGAATTGACCGTTTAGGATCACGTGGAGATACACCTGCACTTATCGAGGTTCAGATAGTTATCCCATGGCATGTGTGACTCCTTTTTGTGGGGATCAGCATTATGCTGAATGCAATTTTTGTCCCCCGAGGTTGCTAGTCATGCGGGTATGGAAGATGGAATGATGATGATAAAGTAGGATGAATGGAGGTTACACACAAATATACATACACAAACACACACATGCCCGAGGTGGGAAACGGACCCGCGATCCTTCAATCTGAGTTCACTGTAGCACTACTGCCTTGGCGATCTTGGCTATCCGAATCTGCAAATATTATTATTATTTAGTTCCAAACAAGCTTCAAGACAAACACTCATGAAAATCTTAGATAAGTTTTGGACTGTAGATTGTTGTTCGACCAACAAATCCAAACTGATCGTACGGTAGCAGCAAACAATCCAAACATTTTTATTTGAGATTTGGTGAAAACAGCGTCATCTTGTGGATGTTGTTTTGACAGGCAATCAGAAGGTTGTAACGAAGGAGGCAGGGAAACGGCTTAAATGCAGGAGTGTGGAAATCGAGATCAGCCGAATGTGGGGCGTCAAAGCATAGATCTTGACAAAATAAGTAGTTCTGTCGAGGAAACGGCAATTTGGCATTACAGATCTAAATAACGTACGTCTAGGAGAATGTAGAAATCACAATGGTCTTCAAAACACTCTTTAAGAAGTTTCATTTCTTATTTCCAGGCAAAACCAAGTATCGTATCACATTGACGTTGTTGCCAACATTTTGTCAAGTATAAACCTTTCAACAAGTATCGTATATTTACATTTCGTTGTACACTTTAGTTGTCGAGTCAGCGGTGAATGATGTTTTGGAACGCTGAATCGATTTCCAGTTTCGGTCTGACCTCTTTTCGTTTTGGCTGTTACTGCGCAATAAATCAGATTTATGTCGCCAGAATTCACTTTTATTTTCTTGGTTGACGCTGGGCAGATATCGGTGTAGGCTACGTAAGGTTGCCTTGGAACGACGATCTGAAAAGCCATTTACATCTGGTAATTGTAGAGTTCGGTTTAAGATAGTATTTTAATCTTTATTGTCACGTGATGCCTATCAAATGTACCCTACATGATCATCTATGTACTATAAGTTGTCCATATATTTCCTTAAAGCATTTTTATTACGATATAACGCAAAATTTAAAACAAACGTGTGGTGCCACAGATTTGCAAAGACTTTTCGTAACTAATTAGTTTTTAACTTCTTTCGTCTGGACTAGATTTTCGTTACTGCCCCACCCTCTTCCCTGGTGTTATCTTTTGGCCTCTAACAGAATTTTTTCACCATTTCTATATTTTTCGGTTCTTTAAGAGTAGAGTTGAAACACGACTTTAAGAATATTGTAGAAGATTAAACCACGGTCCTACGTGCAGACTTTCAGCGACAAATTCGGAGAATTTGTTCTTGCGACAATGTCTTTTAAACATTTCTGAATATGCACAATTTTGAGCTAATTTTCACAGAAAAATTTTTAGTTCCTGATAAAATTCATCAGTAATCATTTGAAGCTCTTGTATTCACTAAGGGAATAATGTTAAAACCCCGGGAATGCTAAATGTTAACGTGAGAGATGTATCGAACTAGAGGTGCTACCAAAGCGCATTCTTTCTCGTGCTATTGAGAACTGTTATGTAATAATATAATATTACAATTAGGAGAATAATATAGGACAACGACTGCACTGGGCCACTGCTCCCGATGAATATAAATGATGGTGACAATTCTACTTACGGTTTAGCTGCTAGCGTTGTTCATATAAAGACAGCAGACTGACTGACAGACGGACATTTTGACGTATTTCGGTTTCAAGGACCCACAAAATTTGGATTGTAAACAACGCAGCGAGTTTGAGGAAAAGATTTTCTACGTTTATGATGAATTACCCCCTTCTTCAGTAAGCAATAATCTACAATCGAAATTTTCTGCCACAAATCGCCTTTTTTTTTGCTGCACCATTACATAACTTTCACTATACTTCTGTATACTATACTTGATACATTCTGCATATTAGGTATATAGTATGCAGAGATAATAATAATAAGTTGTATGCAAAGATGCCGGTCCGAAGGGTCGCGGGTTCGAGTCCCGCCTTGGGCATGGCTGTTTGTCCCTTGACTGTGTGTGTGTGTTGTCGGGGAGGGCCTCGCGTTCTGCTGACCCCAGATCAGAGGAGCCCGCAAGTGTTTGTCTAGTGTATGGTCGAATATGCGTCCCATCAGGACGTAAAGGGCAACCGGCTGTCGGCTGGATAAAAGCCCTGGGGGGAAAAAAAGTATGCAGAGATAATAATAATAAGTAGTATGCAGAGCAAATAGTAATATGTAAATATACAAATGGCAGCAGTATCGTGTACAAAGGTATAAAAGGGCCGGGCATTGGCAGCGCTTTATTTGTACTCGAGTGATTCGTGTGAAGATGTTTCTGACGTGATTATGGCCGCACGACGTGAATTAAGAGACTTTGAACACAGAATGGTAATGAAGCTAGACGCATGGGACGGAAACGCAAACATTCGGAAATTGTTGGAGAATTGAATATTCTGAGATTCACAGTGTCAAGAGTGTGCCAAAAATACCTCATTTCAGGCATAACCTCTCACCACGACAATGCCGTGGACGACATCCTTCTGTTAGTGACCGAGAGCAGCAGCGTTTGCGTAGAGTTGTCAGTGCTAACAGACAAGCACACTTGTAATAACTACAGAAATCGATGTGGAACCTACGACGAAAATATCCGTTAGGGTAGTTCGGCGAAATTTGACTTTAATGGACGACGGCAGCAGATGACCGACTCGAAAGCCTTTGCCAACGGCACGGCATCGCTTGCAGCGCCTCTCATATCGATTGGATTCTTGACGACGGGACCGACCGTGGACGAGTAGCCAGATGAGTCCCAATTTCAGTTGTAAGAGATGATGATAGCGTTTGAGTGTGGCGCAGATCCCACGAAGCAGTGGACCCAAGTTGTCAACAAGGCAATGTTCAAGCTGGTGATGACTCCGTTCCGGTGTGGACTATTTTTACGTGGAATAGAGTCGATGGAGCTGAGACTGAGTGGCAGAAATGTGGGTTGATATTTTATTACAAATGCTATAATTTCAAATCTGTATTTCGTTTATTGATGCAAATACGTTTTGTACAAAGCAGAGTAAACATTTCTAGTTTTAAAATGTCACTAACCTCGCTTTGTTAGTACCTTTATTCAGCGTAAATGGGCAAGAGATTTTGAGCCCAAGAAAGCGGGTGCAGATTACACTTCTCCCCCACGCCACCTAGAGCTTTTATGACGAAAATAAATCAAAAGCTATAGTATTTTAAACATATCCTAGAAGTAACACCGGAGGTAGCACCTCGGGGCACAACCAGAAAACTAGCAAAGTCGGGAAAACTATGTGGTGCGAGAAAGTCTGGGCCACTACACTACGGCACACCACCGTCACGGACATCGTCACGGATATCGCCACGGACACAGTCACTCACGGACACCGTCACATACACCGTCACAGACACCGTCACAAACACCGTCACAGACACCGTCACACCGTCACGGACACCGTCACGGACACCGTCACGACACCGTCACGGACACCGTCACGGACACCGTCACGGACACCGTCACGGACACCGTCACGGACACCGTCACGACACCGTCACTGACACCGTCACTGACACCGTCACTGACACCGTCACTGACACCGTCACTGACACCGTCACTGACACCGTCACTGACACCGTCACTGACACCGTCACTGACACCGTCACTGACACCGTCACTGACACCGTCACTGACACCGTCACTGACACCGTCACTGACACCGTCACTGACACCGTCACTGACACCGTCACGGACAGCGTTAGGAGCTATCGTACCTTTAATTTGCATTCGTCGATTAGCGTCCACGATACACGGAGCTTCCCCGCGATCACCCCGTGCGCTGCCGCCGGAACAAACGAACCATCCTCACCCGCGCACCGCGTTCACTTTAATTCGCTTTCCCCGGAGGCGGCGATGGGGACGAGTCAGCAATCAATACTCCTAGCTCCGCTAGGGCTAGGCCACGCAATAAATGCCGTTGCAGCCAATATGCAAATTTCTGAAACGCAGATATTTTCGCGCATCTCCCCTCCGAGCGCAGCCCCCTAGCCACCGCACGAGCGCACTCAAGCGGAAACGTTTTTAACTTCCCAACTCGGGTTCATTCGGGTTGCGATGGCGACGCCGCGCGCGGTGGTCGGGGAAGGGGGAGGGAAAGGCGAATGTGGAGGTGGCGTAGTGGAATTGGGCAGGGGAAATGTTGTTCAGGGATCGTAAGTTAAAGCTAATGGTGTACATAGACCTCTATTATTTTCATTCCGTGTAAGAGTTCAAGAATATTTATTCAAGTGAACACAAAGTTTATTCGCGAGAAAACATAGTTATTTTTATTACGAACGTGTAATTTATTATTAAGATCGTTCCAGAATTTTGAATTGCTAGTGAGTAAAAGTGTGTTTCCATAGTAGCCTCGTTCCTGAATTCGAATTCCACATCACGGAATACCGTCACTATCACTCGGAATGCCGTCACGATCACTCGGAATACCGTCACTGACGTCGACACCAACACCTTCACGGACACCATCACGGATACCGTCGCGGACACAGTCACGGATACCATCATGGACACCATCACGGATACCGTCGCGGACACAGTCAAGGATACCATCATGGACACCGTCATGGATACTGTCACGGAGACAGTCATGGATACCGTCACGGAGACAGTCACGGAGACAATCACGGAGACAAGCACGGAGACAGTCACGGAGACAATCACGGAGACAGTCACGGAGACAATCACGGAGACAGTCACGGACACAGTCACGGACGCAGTCACTGACACAGTCACTGACACAGTCACGGACACAGTCACGGACACAGTCACGGACACAGTCACGGACACAGTCACTGACACAGTCACTGACACAGTCACTGACACAGTCACTGACACAGTCACTGACACAGTCACTGACAGTCACTGACACAGTCACTGACACAGTCACTGACACAGTCACTGACACAGTCACTGACACACTCACTGACACAGTCACTGACACACTCACTGACACACTCACTGACACACTCACTGACACACTCACTGACACACTCACTGACACAGTCACTGACACACTCACTGACACACTCACTGACACACTCACTGACACACTCACTGACACACTCACTGACACACTCACTGACACACTCACTGACACACTCACGAACAGTCACGAACACCATTACGGACTCCGTTTCGGACACCGTCACGGAAATTATCACGGACACCGACACCGACAGCCAGTGGCACCTCTCTCGCCGCCTGCGTCGCAGACGCAGACATCGACACTGACACATTCACCGTCACACACACCGATAGCCTTACCGGCACCGCCACCACTGACACACCACTGACACAGTCACTGGACACGACCCCAGACACCCCGACAGCAGACACGACCAGCCAGCACGTCGCCTTTCATCGTCAGACGCAGACATCGACACTGACACATTCACCGTCACACACACCGATAGCCTTACCGGCACCGCCACCAAAACCGTGGCCGCCCCAGCCCCCGCAGCAGCACGCCAGCCAGCCGTCGCCTTTCATCGTCACCTCGCGCCTCGCGCGCGCACAGGCGGACGGCTTTTGTCCCGCCGCGAGTCATCTCCCCGCCGCTGCGATGAGTTATGGCGTTCATTAGCGTGACACGGCCTCTAATGCCCCAACGCCCCGCCGCCTAAGTGGGCGAACACGAGGCCGACACGCAGCCCCGCCCACGGGCGACGGCGCTCGCGGGGCGGGCGTCGCGACGCCGTGGCCCCGACACGTGTCCCGACGCCGCCCGCGGACGTGATTTTACAACGCGCCGCTCGGGGCGGTACACTAATCGGTGCGACTGCCCGCCCCGCTTCACCGCTGCGCTGCTCTATTGACAACGGGCCTGAGACATCTCAGGGCATGATGTCACATAATGTCACCAATTGCAATGTTAGGGTACAGGACCTTAGAAAACGGTTGCTCTGAATTTGTTTTTGACCTAAGGATTTGGATTTGGGTTTTTTGGATTTTTTTTACCTATGGATTTGGTTTCGACACTAAATGTGCCGATATGAACTCAAATTGTACGTTTTTGTGCAATTATTACCCACGTTTCAGAACCTTCCCATTGTAATCACGTGAAAATCATATTTTGACCATGATAACCCTGAAGTCAAATCACAAATCCTTCGTAACGTTTCACTTCTTCAGAGAACTGTATTAGTTTTGGAGGACAAAGTTTGTAACTATTAGTTAAATGACATTTTTTTATTGGGTTAATAATTTCTGTAAGATTATCAGCCAACCTTTCTCAAATTATTTTATTTCAAAGTGTATTTTTTGCCACATTTTGTATGGTTTTCGCATTTGGACTACCTTTTTCACGTGTCTATATTTTATACATCTTGTTTATTATGGTTCAGTTATTGTACCTTGAACATTACTTGAACAGCACTGTACCTTGAACATTATTTGTAAAGAAGCGAACTATGTTTTTCACATATTTGACATGAATATCTAACTCATTTTCAAAGCCTTCCCAGTCAATTTGGATGGTGTATCTATCTCGAAATGTAATTATGTAAAATAGAAACAAAATCTTCCACAATGAAGAATGCATTTTACAGCACATTCAGATGCTATATTAAAGCATCTATCTCACCAGTGTGGAACGCTCGGTAACCTTCCTCACGTCTTGTCCAGTGTACAATGTTTTTTGAAAGCCAATAATTCTTGCAATGGCATATATTAATCACCGATCTTCAGAAAACATCATTGATGCTTCTCCGTCGACAGTCACATACCTCTATTTACCACTAAACTCGTCCAGTTTATGTACAACATGGTCAGTCATTGTTATCGTCTACACGCAACCAATCTTTATAAACGAGGTCTTTAAAGAAAGAGAATTTCACGGAGACGTGACGAATTGCTCAGAAATTATTTTGGGAGTGTAGCATACTACAGAAATTTCGCACTGCTTCACCATAAATCAATATTGCGGTAATCATCTTTTTTCAGGAAATGCAGGAATATAGATTTAAACTACGGTCGAGTATTGCGGGTTGCATTTGACATGAACAAATAGATGAATTTTTTATAAACAAATCCTTTATATTCTTATAGACAATGTGCAATTCGTTACGTCTCCGCGAAATTCTCTTTCTTTAGGGACCACATTTATAAAGATTGGTTGCGTGTGAGAGCCGCCGAAGGTATGTATACTACTGAAATAATATAGGAGACGATTGCATACTTGCATCATTCTTTGCATCATTTCTGAGGTCTAAAAGCGCTTTCGTGACTCCGTGATTTTAACTCGTCTCGAAATTATAATAATTTTGTATTGTATTATAATGGAGGAGTTATTGAAATGTTATTATTTAACCGTTTTGAACGCGACAATTTTAGGCTCTAAAAAATACAAATTAATTGACCTTTATCACTTTTTCTGAAAGCGTGTCACGTGTGGATTGTCGCGATGCAATTGAGGTTCGCAGCTGTGATTATGGAGGGGAGCCGCTTGATCGCCGCCCCCACCGCTCGCGACACATGTCGTGGCGCCACGGGCGTGAGTTTACAGCGCGTCGCCAGGGGCGCTGCACTAACAGACACGACCCCGACCTCACGCCCGACCCCGCCACTGCCGCGACCTTCTCCCCGCCCCGCCCCGCTCCTCATCGAACCGTCCCGCACCGCATCGCTCCATCCTGCCCCACCTCACCCCTCCCCAACCCTTCCCCGCCCCGCTCCGCCCCGCCCCGCCCCGCACCGCCCTGCACCAGCCCGCACCGCCCCGCACCAGCCCGCACCAGCCCGCACCAGCCCGCACCAGCCCGCACCAGCCGCACCAGCCCGCCAGCCCGCACAGCCCGCACCAGCCCGCACCAGCCCGCACCAGCCAGCGCGCAGCCCAGCCCGCACCACCGCACCAGCACCAACCAGCCCGCACCAGCCCACCACCCGCACCAGCCTGCGCACCACCCCGCACCACCCGCCCACCCCACACCCGCACCCGCACCAGCACTGCACCACCCGCACCACCCCGCACCACCGCCCAGCCCGCACCACCCCGCACCACCAGCCCGCACCACCCCGCACCACCACGCACCACCACGCACCACCACGCACCACCCCGCACCACCCCGCACCACCCCGCACCACGTTTCACACAAATAAAATTATTTTATTTCGAAAACTTCACTACCTTGGTATATTTGGCAATAATGAAATATCTTCGACACATTCGTATTCACAAGAACGTTCGCAAATCGCTGGCCAGCTGCAGCCACACTACCTTCCGCGAGACACTAAGGGACTTCCATCCAGAACGATTAACTTCACACAAAGAATTCATTAAATGTACGTTTTGAATCAACAAACTTAATATAAAAAAATTCTCCAAATTTCATAAACAATGCATTGAATATCATCAATAATTGACTGAACAACTGTACTTTCAATAACAAGTGAAAATCATAAAACTATGTTGCAGTGAGTCAGGCGAAGACAGAATATGGGTATTTCCGTAAGATTACCTCCGTCGCCGCGCAACGCTAGACAGCGCCACTAGCCTGGTTGCTGCACCAAGAACCCATATGTTCCCCGTGTTAAATGGAAGGGCCAAAGAGTAAGAGCAGTAAACCCATTAATAGAGCCAAGAGCGTGGTGCAATTCCTGGCAAGGCACCAGACACCGGAGAGAGCGCCAATTGGACGCTCTGTGGTTTCAAAATGATTTCACATACATCGATATTGCTGCAATATTTTGAATATTGAATGTTTTAAAAGGAAAATGTATATTCCTGAGATGCGAGATCCTTTTCATTTTCTGGAGGTTGTGCAACCTGAGCGCGAGCCGCCGCTGCCTCAGCCTCGGCTGCGAGGGCGCGCGGCCCGGAAGAACCAGTAGTGGCCTTCGCTTCACCTTTACCTGCTGCTCGGCTATCGATTGCGACCTTTCTGGGCGAAATATATACCGAGTCACCTAGCCCTCACCTTCGAGTGGACTTAAAATCGAGAAATTACAGTTGATAAATATTTTCAAGTTATATACGATGATGGAATGAAAATATCTCAGATCGTTTCAACTTAGAAATATTTCTTGAAATTAATTTATATTGCAGTGGGAAACTCTTGTTTGAAGTTAACTCTACTCTATTTAATTGTTTCCAGACAATTATTCAGCGAAGGAAATTATTCCGTGTTATTTTTATTTCGGTAGGAAAATTTTTGCTTTCATGAAACAGATTTTTAATATTCATTTTGTTATTTCAAATAGTCTTTAGTTTACATCTCGGCCCTTTTACACCCTGTGACATTTACACCAGCCTTCTCTCTCTCTCTCTCTCTCTCTCTCTCTCTCTCTCTCTCTCTCTCTTTCTTTCTTTCTTTCTTTCTCTGTCTCTCTGTGTCTCTCTCTGTATGTCTCCCTGTATCTCTCTCTGTCTCTCTCTGCCTCTGTCTCTGTCTCTTTCTTTCTCTCTCTGCATCTCTCTCTGTCTGTTTCTCTTTCTTCCTCTCTCTGTATCTGTCTCTCTCTTTCTCTCTCTGTGTCTGTCTGTCTGTCTCTCTCTCTCTCCCCTCTCCGGTCCGCACCAACATGACGCTGAAGCCCTTAGACCTGTTTGAACATTTTACCGCACAGGAAGGTATGGTGGCAGACAGATGGCGAATTCGACGCGGTCCGTAGACTCACTCATTGACTCCTCCTTTGCTTCCTCCTTCTGTCCGTTGACTGTCGTACTTTGCCTACTCGTTGATTGATTGATTATTTCGAATTTCCAGCCGCGTCAACTACAGCGTTGATTAGATCCGTAAATCGTTTCATGTTTAATCGCGGGAGATGACGATAATCTTCACCCGCTGGATGGTGAGATCCGGCGCCGACTTACACGTTGGCTTGCGAGGTTTCCCCACCCAGGTATCTCCGACCAGCGAGGTATCGCTCCAGGCGGGTCAAGCTTTAAGATACCGATTGGTCTCCCGACATGAGAGGTAGCGTAATGCAGGAAGTGCAAGTGTAAGTGAGGGGGTAAGGATGCGACAAATAAGAGGAAGGAAAGATCGTGCGCGATCTCTGGACCGTTTTTGGGGGTACTTCCCTCCGGTATTCGCCTGGTGTTGTTCGGAGAAACCACGGAAAACTACCGATCAGAGCACTCAGCCGCTAGAATTCTCCTCCAGACAGCCTTACACCATCAGGACTCGAACCCTATGATCTCCTGATAAGAGGTACTGCAGTGACATCAACTGATGCCCTGAGCAACTAAGCCTAAGCTAGTAAATGCATGTTCATACATAAATATTGTTTGAGAATGTGCCTCTTAATATCTAATTCAGGCCTCACCAACTCGCTTCAAACAACGTGAGCGATTGTGCTGGCTCCTAGTGACGCTCTCAGCTTTTTTGTTGTTTCCTTCACCTCATACGACTTTCATTTACACCTCTGAATTTTCTAAAATTCCAAATGTTCAAATTTCGTTTTAAAACGTTGAGAAGATTGTTATCATTTTTCGACACAGGCCTTCAGTGAAGTTGTAACGCGAATTAATAGCTAAATACAAATAGTTAAGTTCAAATAGCGGCGTGCAAGTACTTTTACGGGTAAACCGTATTATAATAGGGAGTTTTAACGCCAAGCGTAAGGAAACATCCTTAAACTCTATTGATCGCATTACTAACGACTTGAACGTTCAGAAGAGTTTCAGCAATTGCGACATTGCGTTATGCATTATAACAAAAGAGACATTACAAGCGTTGAACAAAGAAGTTGCATAATATGTCAGAGTCTAGTCTAGTGGTGAGACTTTTAAACCACGATACGAGACGTATAATAAATGTATATTGTGTTCGGAGTTATAGATTTTGTGGATGAGAATGCACTCTGGAAGTTTGAATCGACTGTTCTTGAGAACGTAGGAAATATTTTCAAACAGCGTTCATTATGAGAGTAACACATAACCTAACCCGAACATATGATTTCAACTTATTTTTCGCAAATTTCTTTCCTATCACTTCTCCAACATTTCCTGTTAATTCTTGCCAGCATTGTGGAGTTAGTAAGGAATAATTGTCACTGCCTCACATACGAGAATCGGTTTGTCAGAGATGGAAAAATCCCCGTTTCCTGTTTTTAGGCGGCCATTTTGCCGCTTGTAAGGTGACCGTAGAGACTCCTACATGCGTGCACTATTTATGAAGGTATAAGGTCGTACCTAAGGCCTAAGGTAAGACGTTGTGACTTCAAGGTCCGTCACATGACTGTTAGTGCATAACGTCGCTACCTTACGCGTGGTCCCTAATATTACGCAAGCGTTACGATTTTTGTTTTCGAGGGCTTTTATCCAGCTAACAGCCGGTTACCCTTTACGTCCCGAAGGGACTCGACCGAACACTAGACCTTCACACTAGTAGGCTCCTCTGATCTGGGGTCAGCAGAACGCAAGGCCCTCCGCGACAACACACACCAAGTCAAGGGACAAACAACCATGCCCAAGGCGGGACTCGAACCCGCGACTCTTCGCACCGAAGCGCTGAGTCGGTACCCGCTCTTAGCCAACTCGACCATCCAGGTCGGCGGCGTTAGGAGTAATGCGGGAAAATACGTGCTGTTGTAGCGCGCGCCTAGTTTCCTTTGCCGTGCGGTGTTTGTTCGTGGCGTCTGGCTGGCCCTGTGGGGTAGGAGGCGGCGTGGCCCGCGGCGCCATCCGCCATTCCCTTTGTGGGCCCCGTCCTCTTCAGGGCTCGCGACCGCCCCGAGCGCAGCGCCGCTCAGCGGCCACACGCGGAGTTTCTTGCCCCTCCCCTCCGCCCCTCCTCCGCCGGCGGCCGGCGCGAGCCTTGTTTGGCGAACGCGGTCAGGGGTCATGCTCGTCTCGGCTCCAGCAGCCGATGCAGGCCTTTGCTGCGGAGGTTAATTAATTAGAGACGCGGGGACGATGACGGCGTCTTTGGCGCGCGGGCGGGTGGGGCGGGGCGGGGGGAGACACAACGACCGCCTTGCTTGACAAACGGATAATCCTGGCGAGCGAAACTGGAGAGATTTTGGATACTATGGCTACTGGTGGGTACCGTTAAGATGAATTTTTGTTAAATAAGACAGTACCAATGATTGGGTAGGTTATGATTTAAAATATTATATATATATATATATATATATATATATATATATATATATATATATTGTGTGTGTGTGTGTGTGTGTTATAATGTTTTCTCTTTTTGAGTTTTCTTTCAAAAACAAAAAATTCCATTTTCTTTAAAAATGTGTTTTTTTCTTTTCTGTTTTTCTAAGTTTCGGGGATATTCCACAACCTAATGAAAGCATGTACTCCAAAGTAGTTATTTCTCGCATAAAACTTGGAGCGAATATTTTCCGTCCCTAATCATCGGTTGGGAGCATGAAGAACTTTGTCTCTTGGTACATTTTCACAAATGGAATGGGCTAGTTTTGATGGTAAATACTTGGAAATGTTTTGACACAGAGAAGAGAAGCCTCGGAAATCGGTCAGTAAACCATTTAGATGAATACTGTTACAGATTAGTGACGCACGTTTTGCTGGAGAATGATTGTGCTCACCTTCAAATAGAAGTATGTATTAAGTTCAAGTATCAATTATTGTTTTCATCCTATATTTGCGTAATACTTTTGATTGATAATTTGAGGTTTCCGGGATCGTCACCTGCTGTGGTCATTAGTCCCGTTAATGCTCTAAATGTTATAAACCTGGAATTCGCAGTGTTCCGTCCTCGTGGAATGTAAAATCCGGCGGCAACCCACCCGTCAGCACGCAGGTGTTGCACCCTCCAGGGGGACACTGGCCCAGCCCAAAGAAGCTCTGAGCTCCCGAAATAAGTGGTAGTGGCTTACATGTCAGGTTAAGTGTGTATGAGGGGAAGGGGAGATTGGGAGAGGATGAGAATGCAAAGATTGCGCGCGATCTGTGACTCCTTTATTAATGGCTCTGGCATTCATCTAGTATTAATCAGAGAAATAATGGAAATGATTAGAGCAGACGGACGCAAGAATTCGGCTTCAGAGAACGGCTCAATGAGACCCAGTGATCTAGCTAGTGGACGGTCAAAATGTTACATTTCGACCAGCTGATTTCAAGATGATAATGATTAATCCTGTCTAAGAATCTAGTAAATATTTATTTTTCAGAACATGATAATACTCGTAATTAAAATTAATCATTGTTTTTGGGTAAAAATTGTGTGAACGCGAAATAAAGCAGTCTGTGCTGAAAAACTCGTAAACAAAATTTCAAGCAATAAATATTTAATCATGACTTAGTATGGGTAAACACAAATAAATTATTAAAATCGGAGTAATAATTTTGCATATTTAATTCGCAATTGTTCTCGCTCTTTATGAATATGCATGATGTTCGGCACTTGACCATGGCTGAATTGTGAACATTAATTATTATAATCATTATTCGGCAGTTAAGTGAACACAACTGTGCCATTGTTTACTCTTTTACTCCTGCTAGGTACTAGAAGTCGGCGTATAAATAATGTAGTAAAAAAAACAAATATTCACACATAATTACTTCGCAAATTTTAATTAATAATGAGGGAAACGGAAAAATCACTTAATAGTTCGCAATTCACTCATGGTTTCCATGGCCAACCTAGTTTCTTGATCGATCACGAAATGAACTCAATAGCATCACTAATGATTAATGGAAAATCAATTTCCCGGATTCCCATCAAATGAACGGTTGCTTCGCAAAGAGAAGACTTACTGGTCACGTTTTCCGTGACATTCGTCGCGCTAGAATTTTTATGGGGTCCTTTCTGCATGCTCTGTCTCTGCCAAAAAAAAAAGCGAGAACTTTCCTCGCAAATTGCGTCGAGCGAAGTCCGTTTTTCATTTCAACATCACGGAGGAAAATCTTGGTTGCGAAGAAAAAAGGGAGGGGAAGGGCGGCGGAGCGGGACGTTCTCTCCCAAACCGAATTGCCGTCGTAAACTCCCTGGAATATGCTGTAAATTCTGTGAGGGCGCGCGCTACTTCTTGCCCCGTCTCTTCCGCGGGACGTCTTCACTCGGCGCGGGGGGGGAGGGGGGGGGGGACGCTGCAAGTTGAATGAGCCAATCGATGCGAGTGCAAAACGCTCCTTGCTACGTGCCCACTCCCTCGAAGCGGCTCCAGCCACACACACACTTCCCTGGGTAATTGTAATATTTGTGAATGTTGTTATTATTATTATTAAGATTAATATTATTATTAATAGTATTATTAATATTAATATTAATAATATTAAAATTATCAATATTAATATTAATAATATTAAAAATATTAATATTAATATTAATATTAATAATATTAATATTATTATTAATCCTCTATTTTTCGACAGAAGATGTCATCAGATTGAATATAAAATCTACTATTGTAGAAATCACGACCGTTAATAAGTAGTAGGATAATGGATCACGGGATTGGTCAATTAATGAATTACACTAGTTTGCCGTTTCGGAATATTTAATTCCTTCATCAGGGCTAACAAACAAAAAACACAATCACAATAAATAAGGACAAACTCTTCTGTACAACAACATAAAAGAACATGAATGAACATACATGTAGAAAAATAATTACACAGATAACTAAATAAATAAATACATTATATACTGTATATCTAAGTCAAGGTCATATAAAGGATACACACCTTACTAATACATATACTGGTCAAACATAATGTTCTTTCACAGCACAACTCCAATACAGAGTTGCTGAAGCACACACGTCCATAGCAGGTCCGACCATGGCCACGGCCCGAAAGAAAGTGAATGAAAAACCAGTGTATTGTCAGGACCACGTGCTAAGCAACCACGTTGCTTAGCACGTGGTCCTGACAATATTATATTATTATTACAATACAATACTTTTATTATTATTATTATTATTATTATTATTATTATTATTATTATTATTATTATTATTATTATTATGGTATCGGCCATTTCTGACCATGCTACACGTTCTCTTCCGAGGCCCAGACACGTTCTATCCTGGAGAGAGACGTGTGTAATTATGGCGATCATCTTGTTAGTTGTGAAGATATTCGAAAAGATCTGGGCATTTGTAACATAAATGAAGTAATAGAAAATTATAAAGACTCTTGGAGACAACACATACGAAAAATGGTCGCCAGTAGAATCCCCATCTGGCATTACTCTATCGACCCACTGGAAAAAGAGATGTCGGAAGACATAAGAAAAGGTGGCAATAATAATGATGAAAAGGGAGAAAAGGAAGACTATTGTGAAGACGGAACGGGCATATGTGCCTACTTCTTGAAGTGAAGAAGAAGAAAAAAGAAGAAGAAAAAGAAGAAGAAAAAGAAGAAAAAGAAGAAGAAGAAAAAGAAGAAGAAGAAGCTTTTCGGTTGTATGTCTTCGTAAGGCAAGGTTGTAAAGATTTTAATTATGAGTAATGAAGTGATCGTGACCTTTTTGAACAACGAAACCCCCAGTCAGGATGTCCTTCGTAAGGCAAGGTTGTAAAGATTTTAATTATGAGTAATGAAGTGATCGTGACCTTTTTGAACAACGAAACCCCCAGTCAGGATGTCCGGCCCGGGAATCGACCCTGGCCTCCCGACTGGGAAGTCAGCACGCTACTATCTGGGACACTTCACTCGGTTGATGTTGGGATTGTTCTTCTTCTTCTTCTTCTTCTTCTTCTTCTTCTTCTTATTATTATTATTATTATTATTATTATTATTGATATTATTATTATTCATGTTATTATTAATATTAGTATTGATTTGTAATGACTGAATTCGTACCACGTGGTCCAATGATATAGTTCACTTGACAATTATATTTTTTCATTCAAGCTTCGGAAACACGAAGTTCGCTCGTTCATCGCTTCCCAGAGAATATCCAGTCCAAGTATTTTTTTTTTTGTTTCGAATGATTGCTAGAACTGTAAAGCCCGCAATCGTCATCTGCAGCTCCTGAATCCCTGAAGGTGCAATCTTCGCTCGTCCTCTTCGCATGATCGTCCTCAACATCAATGTCATCGCCTGCATCTCGCAGCTGCTTCTTGCGCTGCGGCGCGGCGGCGGCCGTAATTAACCCAGAGAGTGATTCTCCCACCCCACCTCCACCCACGCTAAAGCCCGCCCGTCCCCGCCCCCCAACCCGCCCCCGCCCGCCCCCGCCCGCCCCCGCCCCCGCCCGCCCCGCCCGCCCCGCCCGCCCCCGCCCCCCCCGCCCGCCGCCCCCCGCCCGCCCTCGCCCGCCCCCGCCCGCCCCCCCCGCCCCGCCCCCCGCCCGCCCCCGCCAGCCCCGCCCGCCCCCCGCCCCGCCCCGCCCGCCCCGCCCCGCGCCCGCCCCGCCCGCCCCCGCCCGTCCCCGCCCCCCCGCCCCCCCGCCCACCCCCGCCCGCCCCCGCCCGCCCCCGCCCGCCCCGCCAGCCCCCGCCCGCCCCCGCCCGCCCCCGCCCGCCCCCGCCCGCCCCGCCGTCCCCGCCGCCCGCCCGCCCCGCCCGCCCCGCCGCCCCGCCCGCCCCCCGCCCGCCCCCGCCCGCCCCCGCCCGCCCCCGCCCGCCCCGCCCGCCCCCCGCCCGCCCCCGCCTGCGGAGAGACGCGGGAGGATAACGATGCGCCAGGATTGGAAAACGGATTTTAATGTATGAAATATTACCACCGAGATTTGTATGTCAGCACTGGGGGAAGAGGGAGTTACGGGGTAAAAACGAGTCGTGGGGAGAAGGCGGGTATGAATGAACATTCCGAAAGGGGAAGTGTTTGAGAGAACGTGGGAAAGGAAAGGCTCCATGGGACTCCTCCGTGATGCAGGCGCTTCGGCTGCTGGTGTCCTTGCCGCATGAATGCGATGTTGCGGATTTCTTTCTCTATCATTTCACCCGCATCATTCATCGACATTTACCCATCACAGCATCATCCATCCAAGACCCAGGAGAAGGCGTCGGCAGAACATCCAGTCCCAAACGCCCTCAGGTGCTGCCGCCTCTCCACTCCTCCTCCTCCTCCTCCTCCTCCTCATCATCATCATCATCTTCATCTTCATCTTCTTCTTCTTCTTCTTCTTCTTCTTCTTCTTCTTCTTCTTCTTCTTCTTCTTCTTCTTCTTTAAGAAACAAAGAAGATTTGTTGTTTGTAGTATGGATTACGAAAGAAGGAGAATAAATGGGATTATACTAAAGAAGAGAATGCATGTTAGATGGGAATGGAAATAATACAGTTACGATAAAATGGTAGTTTGTGGGAATTCTGATTTGGTGTTGTTGACATTCTTAAAATAAAGCTAGTATGTTGACGAAGATGACCTCTTTTATTTCTCCCAAAATGGTAGTTGTTAGTGTCTTCCAGTGTTCGATATTCAGCATTTATTATTGCTGTTTATGAAATATTCTCCTACAAATTATTAAAAAAAAGTATGTCAGATCATGCTTTCTGCTTCTAAAAATAGGTTCTGTGGAATAAGCGATAGTAGAAGGCATACTATAAATGATATGAATGGAAGTTAATTTATTTGTTATTTATTTATTTTTGTAAGTGTTTTGATTTGAGATTTAAATGTAAACAATCCCTGTAAAGTAGTTATGCTGGTCTGTGGAAATAAATAAATAAATAAAAAAATGATATAATACACAGTACTTTGCGGCAGAAGCTCTCCTAAATGGCGGAGTGTAGTGGAGTCAACGCGAGAATGTGCTAAATAGCCGAAGAGAAACGAAGAGTGAGGAGCAGGGAAGGACGCAGTCGATCGTTGAGGACCTCGAGAGAGCGAAAGAGAGAGGGATTAGGGACGTGAGGACGGCACAGAGGGTGGGCGTGGCCGGAGCGTCACAGGGCTAATAACCTGTGACGTCATATGCAATCTGAGGTCAATCGTTGGAGCTGAACGACTGCTGGAAGGGTTCCAGAGGCGCGCGGCATGATTGTATCTGCACTGTCCTTCAAGTACCGACGACGGCAGCTCATAAATTGGCAACGAGCGACGCTTCGCGTAGAGTGGTTCGGTCGGGAGGGAGACGGGGGGGGGGGAGGGCGAGAGTCAGATATCGCACGGAGCGAGGCAGAAAACCAGGATGCGGGAAATGAAGTCGGAGGGAGAAAATATGAGTGGAAAGTGCGCCACAAAAAATCTTTGCAGAAAAGGAGGCCAAAAGATGTTAGTAAAAAAATTAAAAAACGAAACTCTAAAGAAAGTTATGAATATAAATGGACGATGTGAATAGAACATACATGCATCGCACGTGTAAATTTAAAATTTTACCAACACCATTTCGGCTGACAAAATTTAAACGGGGTTGTACATTGTAATGAACATCTTAGAAGAAATAACGAGTCTAGCCAATGAAACGTCTTGGAGTATATAAAATGAAAGAAAAGAGAATGTATATGAGTTTGGGAAAAATCGATTGAAGAAAACCTTGAAATATTAAAGAGGGAGTAACAATTCTGACTTGAAAAGCTTTTGAAGTATGTAAGCCTTCATTTTTGATTCCATCACTTTTTAGAGACTTCGTCGACATGCGTGACCTGCAGTTTGGTTATTTAATTAAATGAGAATTTAATGGTTTGTGCCACTTGATGTTTCTTTCGAAAGCATGTAATCGTGTTCATCAATTTCCTTCCTGATCTTTCAATTGTTCATACTTCATGTCTTCTTTCGTATCACTTCAATCAATATATGTATTAATTATTAGATAGTTGTAAGAGTCTAATTGAATTTATGTCAATATTTAGATCCCTTTCACATTAAAGACAGATAATATTTTAATTAACTTATTTAATAGTTGATTAAAACGAAGAAATATATTGATTTTGCAGTAAATTATACTTTGTTCAATTGTAGTTTGCACAATTCAGGGCAAAATCAATGTATTTCTTCGTTTTACTGAACAATTAAATCTGTATTTAATATGAAAGGAAACTAAATGTCGATACACATTTATTAATTGCCTGCCACTCCACGCAAATATTTCTTTATCGACGTCTCTGCTCTATTTTCCTATCGCTCGTTTCTCTCCGCCTCCCTCGCGGAGGAAGCTGTCGACGCCGCGTTGGAAGGAGCTTCGCTGGCGTTCGTTTGTTAGCCGCCGCGTTAGTCCCTTCGTTTGTTCGTTACCCGCGCCCCGCGCGCCCAGCGATCTGCCAGCTAAATTTCATTAACGTGCTCCCCAACTTCTCGACTAGGTCTATAAGGCAATAACTTGGCGTCGACATCCGACGCAATTTGCGGTGCTTCTTTGACTTTTCCTGTTCTTCGCCTTCGCCGCCGCGGCGCGCGCTTCCCGGAATCCCCTCCCCCACCCCTACCACTCCCTCTGCCTCCTTCTCTCACTCTCCATCCGTCGGCGCTCTGTCTCTATCTTCCTCATTGCACGCCGCCTTCCTCGTGCCCGCGTTCTCGCCGCCCCCGCCCCCGCTCCCACCCCCTCCCCCGTCCCGTCCCGCCCCCTCCCCGCCCCGCCCCCGCCCCTCCCCCGCCACGCCCCCGCCAGGCCCCCGCCACGCCTCCGCCCCGTCCCCGCCAATCCCCCGCCCTCCCCCATCTTCTCTCTTCTCGCCTGCGACGCGGTCATCACAAATCTGCTGCTGGTGGCGTCTTTGATCTCGCTCATCAGTTTGAGCAGTTCAGCAGTTCTCTCTCCCCTGCGGCGCCCGGCCCGGCAGCGGTTCGGCGCGGCTGGGCCCCGACGAGGTGCCTGAGCTCCGCAGAAAGATAAAACGCGTGCCCCGTCGATGCAACCGACGACGCAGCGAAAATATCATGCGCGTGCGCTCACGCGGGCGTCCGCTCGGGCGAGGGGGTTCGGCGCAAGGAGTAGAGAAGTTGCACTAAAGAGGGACCGGTTTGACAGGTCGGGAAACAAGTGAACGTCATGTACGGCGATGGCATTTCAAGAGATTGTGGAGTTACTCTGGGAAGGGACCATGTTGGGGAAACAATTGACCATCATGGAGGGTGATGGCATTCCAAGAGATAGTGGTGTTACTCGAAGAAGGGACCAGGTTGGGAAGCAAATGAACGTCGTGTAGTTTGATGGCATTGCAAGAGATTGTGGAGTTACTAAGGGATTGTGGAGTTAAGAAGGGACCATGTTGGAGAAACAAATGAACAACATGGAGGGTGATGGCATTCCAAGAGATAGTGGTGTTGCTCGAAGAAGGGACCAGGTTGGGAAACAAATGAACGTCGTGTAGTTTGATGGCATTGCAAGAGATTGTGGAGTTACTCTAAGTATGGACCACTTTAACAGTTCGGGAAACAAATGACCGGAATGTAGGGCAATGGTATTGCAATAGATATTATGAAGAAATATATGATGCAAGATATACATGCAAAAGATGTATGATATTGTAAGATATATACAGAATATAGAAGCCAAATGAGATAACTGTAAACGAACGCACTGACAAATTGGTGTAACCTGCATTTATGTTGCCAGCAGTGGACACGCAGAAGCTGTTAAAGCGGTCCCTTTTTATAGAAATCTCTCTGTACTCCGGGGAACTTTTCTTGGGGCGTGGAATTGTCTTTCAGTGGCGGCGAAGCAGCTAGCGATGAAATTAATGAACCACCGTTAATTTTTAATGAAACCGCTGTTTCACAGATGACTGCTCTTGCGTTTTATTACGTTGCGGCAGACTGTTTCATAGGAATCCTACATTACCTTTTCACATGCATTTTCCTTTCCAAGTTCCACTTTTTGCGTAATTTTTGATTATCATTTTTTAAGCTTTTGTCTGAAAACGTTGGAGAATCACACACAGTATTTGGGTACTGGATCACTGATTGCGTCATTTCAGGATTATCATGATTCTATGTGTATTATCCCTATCCCGGTTCAATTTCATTACATTTTTATTGTCATTAAGAGTTTTCTTTCGATATGCGACAACACTGAGAACTTTCCGAAACACAAAGGTGAAACCGGGAGCGGTAGCTCAATGCATCAACTGATGTCACTGCAGTGCCTCTGACCGGGAGGTCCTAGGTTCGAGTCCTGATGGCGGCAGGATTTTCGACATTAGCTTTTCAGCTAGGTCGAATTCAGTCGCTGTCTGGAGGAGAATTCTAGCGGCTGGCTGCTCTGTTCGGTAGTTTTCCGTGGTTTCTCCGATCAACACCAGGCGAATGCCGGAGCAGTACCCTACCAAACCAGCCACGGACCGCGCGCG
Source organism: Teleogryllus occipitalis (assembly GCA_011170035.1). Taxonomy (NCBI): domain Eukaryota; kingdom Metazoa; phylum Arthropoda; class Insecta; order Orthoptera; family Gryllidae; genus Teleogryllus; species Teleogryllus occipitalis. Next base: position 5,682 of record BLKR01003438.1, on the reverse strand, counting down.
ATCTGTCCTTCCTCTTCCTTGTCCTATCCTCTCCCCTTACACACACACACTCTTACACTAACATGCACTACACTACCAGTTATTCCGGGAGGCCGGTCGGGAGCTTAGAGCTTGTCCCGGCTGGGGCGGTGCCCCGCTGGTGGGAGAGTCCTGGTTAGAGGGAAACCCCACTAGCCGACGGTAGGTCGGCGCCGGATCTCGCCATCCAGCGGGGAAAGATCACCGCGCATATCACGAGAAAAAACATGCACTACACGAACGGGACCAATGACCAAAGCCGTTGACGTGTCCGGAAACACGAAAAAAATCAAATCAAATCAACAAACGTGGACATGATTTTTTTGAATATGTATATACGAATGTATGTACTTAGGCTCAATAGCCTCTGACGACGTCTGGGCCAACCAGCGGCGTCCCGGCCTTGCGACCATGGGTTACGGGATACTTGCGGTTAGTACGTTGGCAACTCTTTGCCAGTTTCTGGTCTTTCCGAGTTGAGAAGTTAGTTTTCTCATCAGCAGACAGCAACATATACTAAGACATTGCAAGGGAAACGCACATTATAATCTTGCCCGACCGGGAATCGAATCCGGGGTCGCGTCATGGAATGCGAGCACGCTGGTCAATGAGCTATCCGCGAAGAATAGCTCATTGAATATATAAAGTTTACAAAACAAGTACATTAGATAAGAAAATATAATGTGCAAATTAAAACCTGAACAATAGAAACAAATGCACAGAGTGCTAGTAAGGTAGTTCGAAAAGCAATTTAAACTCTTTTTAACAGAACTTACTGTTTTGAAAGTGACAGGAAGTCTCGGGAACCCGCCTCAAACTCCAATAAGATTAGTCAATCTCAGATAGAATTTAATATAGATAATTGTACGTAAAAAAGACTTGCACGTACCTAGATGGGTACAATGTAGAGCTATCATCATAAAACTGAATTACGTCCCTACCTCCAATACAATCTTACCAGAGAGAGGAAGAACCACAATGTGAGAAGCACAAGGATGGCAGACACCTGATAACGGAAGAGAGATGGTTAGTTCGTATGACAGACGGCACATGGAGGCATTTCAAGAAATAAAAGAGGAGAGAGAGAGAGAGAGAGAGAGAGAGAGAGAGAGAGAGAACGATAAGGAAAGGAAGAGAGAAAGAGGTAACGAAACAAAATGTAGAGCAAGAGCGCTGCCTGAGCTGTAAAAAGAGCGGGATGATAAAAAAGTCCGTGTGAAAAGGACCAGGTTGTCATGCACTTTTACGTTGTGCAAGTTCAAAGCCCTTCTGCCTTCGTTATTGACGCAGTGTACGTAATTATCAGCGCTGCTGCGGCGTATCTATGGCACGTAAAGTGTGTTTTAGAATTCCACAAAAAGAATGTGAAACGGCGGACGAGCGAAAGCGTTGGGGGTGGGTGGAGGTTGCCGCATGGATATTCGCGGTTGACAAATTTCCGCGCGACCGTACTCTACCTCTGGCGTGCTCTTCAGACCCGTTCGCCATCCACTTCTCTCTCTCTCTCTCTCTCTCTCTCCCTCTCTCTCTCACACACACACACACACTGTCTCTCCCTCACTCACTCACTCACTAGCTCTCCCTCACTCTCTCCGTCCCTCTCTCTCTCCCTCTCTCTCACTCTCTCCCCCCCCCTCGCTCACGCTCTTTGTTGCTCTCTCGCTCTCGTGCTCTCTTTCCCGCGCTCTCTCCCGAGCTCCCTTCCCCGCTCTCTCTCGCTCTCGCTCTCTCTCACACACACTCTCCCTCACTCTCTTCCTCCCTCTCTCTCTCACTCCCTCACTCCCTCGCTCACGTTCTTTCTTGCTCTCTCGCTCTCGTGCTCCCTTTCCCGCGCTCTCTCACACACTCTCTCCCTCACTCTCTCCCTCCCCCTCTCCCTCCCTCCCTCTCCATCCCCTCTCTCCCCCCCTCTCTGTATCTCACTCCCTCTCTCTCACTCTCTCCATCCCTCTCTCCCTCTCTCACTCTGGCGCTCTTTCTTGCTCTCTCACTCTGGCGCTCTTTCCTGCGCTCTCGCCCACGCTCTCTCTCGCTCTCGCTTGCTCTCTTGTTCGCTCTCTCTCCCTTTCCACCTCTCTCTCTCCCTTCCTCTGTCATTCTCTCACTCTCGCTCTCTCTCCCTCTCTACCCTTCTCTCCCGCTCTCTCTCCCTCGCTCTCCCGTTCTCTCTCCCTCGCTCTCCCTCACTCTCTCCCTCGCTCTCCCTCGCTCTCACTCACTCTCTCCCTCCCTCTCTCACTCTCTCTCCCTCCCTCTCTCACTCTCTCTCCCTCCCTCGCTCACGCTCTTTCTTGCTCTCGCGCTCTCTTTCCCGCGCTCTCGCCCACGCTCTCTCTCCCTCTCTCCCCCTCTCTCTCCAGTACAGCCCAGCAGTACAGCCCTGAAGAGGACCGCGATATGTCGGTCGAAACGTCGGCACCCCAGCCTTCGACGCGGCGTCACTCGGACAGCCCAGATCATTTCCTACCTCCTGCTTGCCGTACCCTCACCCCGCACTTACATACACATTTACATGCACACATGCCGGGAGACTAGCAGGGAGCTTAGAACCCGGCTGGAACGGTTCCCCGCTGGTGGGAGATACCTGGTTACGAAAAACCCTCCTACCGGCGGTAGGTCGGCGCTGGATGTCACCATCCAGCGAATGAAGACCACCGCCAGCACCCAAGCCAAAAAACATGCACTGCACGTACGGGACTAATGACCATAGTAGTTGACGCGCCCAGAATCACTAACAATCAATCAATCAATCTCTCTTCATTCAATTTCTTTTTTCGTTCACCATCGTTTCGTGGTTCACCGTCACCTGCTCGTTACCCACTACCAAACATGTCCCCTCTCATCCAGCGTGACCGACCGTCCCCCTCGTCACGTTGTCATTGTCATTTCGGCGGCGATGGTGTAGCGGTTAGCGTATTGTTGGACTGCTATACCCAAGTTTGCAGGTTCAAACCCGATCGAAGCCGTGGATTTTTAAGGGCGAAAAAATCCTTCGTACGCCTTCCTTCGGAGGGGAAGTAAAGCCGGCTGTCCCATGTTAGTAGATTTACTGCATGTAAAAGATCCTCAAGCCTAAATGATGCCTCTGAGCTAAATTCAAATCGCCTGTTTCGTCGCCCAAGTAATACCTCCTTTCTCCTATGGTTGGTGAAAGGAGTGTAACGAAATTTGCGTGGTCAGACGGAAGAGCAGGCCTCATGGCCTGAGTCTCGCCACGTAAAATAAGGCAAATTCAATTCAATTTAATTCAATTGTGTTCCCTCTCATGACGCGCTGCCGCATGTCGCTGCCGCTCTGCCGTGTCACGGCCGTCAGGAGCTCGGCGCTGGTCCATCAAGGATTCCAACGCAGCAAGGCGTGATGGGGGGGCGGATGTCTCTCTCCTGCAAAACGTATTTACGTGAGTTTGTGTGGAGCTGTACGAGTATATCTGGCCAGTTGCATAAATTGTGTAAACCGTAAACTGGGAGAGGTGGCTCAGGGCATCAATTGAATCGTTTATTTCAGAAATCCGTCGAACGCCAAATTTATCATATCGAGAAAATTGAGAAAAAAGTGTCCCAGTTTTTCCGATTTCAAAATATTATTTTAATATTACAGCAGCTAATAAATTAATATTTTTCAGGTAAATATGGAATAAGCGATGTGTCTATCCTCCTGGAGCAATATTCCACCGCTAAAGCGCGTTTTAAATTTTGGCGTTTGACGGGTTTCTGAAATAAACGATTCAATTGACGTCACTGCCGTGCCTCTGACGGGGAGGTGCTAGGATCAAATCCGGACGATGGCAGGAATTCCGACACTAACTAGATAGCTAGGCCGTGTTCTGTTACTGTCGGGACCTCACTTAAAACATGTACTACACTTACGGGAATAATATCCATCATGATGATGATTATAATAATAATAATAATAATAATAATAATAATAATAATAATAATAATAATAATAATAGTTGTCGTGCCCAGAATAATCAATCAGAAAAATTTAAATCGTAATCTAGCGTGCGAATTTTAAAATATTTCGTGACGTAATAGTTTAGTGTCATCAAAATGCGTTGTTTCAATTTGGTGCGGGTAAATCTCGACATTCTGTATTCTTGTTTCTTCGTATTATCGGTGAAACTATTGGATAATTGTCTCCGAGAAATATATTGCATGTCACACTCTAGCGGACTTTAATGGCAGCAAGTGTTTTGAGTGTACTATTCATTAAATCTCATATAATCTTCTTAAAATGCAGATTTATTAAAAATTATACTCACGGAATGCAGTGGTGACACAATGGACGTTTAACACGATCCAAGACTTATGGAAATTAACGAAAACCCTGGCAATATTTTTACCTTACTGCGCGAAGCAAAAAGTAGAGTTGTTTTCTTTCATGTAGGTGTAACCGGGTTTCTTTTTTACTACCAATCGTCACACTGATTTTACTAATATTCGAATGTGAGGAATTTTTACATTTATCTTGATAGCTTGAATATCGGAGGTTATGTAAAAAAACAAATATACCACCATTTTCATATTTCTTTGTCTAAAACGTTTGAAAAATTTCCTTATTTTATCTATGTATAAATTCGTCTTGATATCTGTAATATTATTTGCTATCTAACCTTTCTGGAAAACAATATGTTGGACAGTAGCCAGCATTTCTTGATTTATTATTCAGAGCTTGAAATTACGTTTTAACCCTGTAGAGGCGGCGCGCAGTCTGGTGATTATTTTTAATCATTTTCATGTTAACATTATGACAATTTTAAGGATGCCAAGTCATCATAGATGCCATTTACTCTGCAAAACTCCGGACAGAATTACAAATACAACAAAATTGTCAGGCCGGTGACAACTGGTTATTAACATATACTTTTTACAGTTCTTCATACAAGTATACTCGTATTTCCTGTGTGTTTCATCTTCCTGTTTTAAATAAATAATGGGTTGATATGACAAATAATTTGCTAAAAAATCAATGAATATTTAGTACCACTGTAGAGATTCTCCCTATTTTCCATGTACTGCCTATCCTCTGTACTAGTGAAAGAGCGCAGAACTTCTTAGCAAATCCTTTGGCCCCCTTTGGTGAGCTTTCTACCCAAGAATGAGAGCATGCTTGGTACTTAGCAATATCTCAAGCGACGAATCAAAGTCTGGAGCCCAAAGTTCCGAAGCGGAGCAGCTCACACCTCGCGTGCCTGCGAGTGCGAGGGAGGGGGTGGGGGTGGGGGTGGCACGCAGGCGCACAGTGCTCCCCCTCCCCCTCTCCCCCTCCCCCTCCCCCACCCCTTCCGACGGGGCCGCACGCGCGGTCGCCGCGTCACGCTGGGCTGCTTTCCTTATCACCTTCCACGGAGCCCCGAAACTCACAACTCTGTACAGTTATTCTCTGCGAGACCCTTGAACTTTTTGCGTGCAAGGTTGCTGGGGACTCAAAACATTCGGATTATCCAAAATCTGAATTGATCAATAAACACGTTTCTGAGAAATAACCAATTTAAATATTTTTTTGGCACATACATTACGTTTACACATTCAATACGTTATGATTTTATCTTCATTGCTAGTTGGGTTATTTCTCTTGGCTCTAAACTCTTTAAAATGGGTATGAAAATAAGGTAAAGTGAAATTGGAGAGGATAAATAAGTAGAAGTAGTGATCATGA